>CATIWR010541657.1:0-85566 GCA_949677035.1 Omphalea diandra
AGAGCTATTTTTATAATATATATATATATATATATATATATATATATATATATATATATATATATATATATATATGATGGAGTATAAAGTTTATATATTAGTTGTCCTCTTATTGTGAGGTAAATTGTGCTTAATTTTTAATTTTATTTAAGTTTTATATTTAAAAAATTAAATTTGATATCTAGGTGAGTTGAGCTTAAAATTAGATAATTAAATGTCAATATGTAAAAATTTCAATTTATGGAGAAAATTAAAGTGAAGTTCAGTAAAGAGGCAAAAGATTTGCATAGTTAAGACGTGAGCATGTCTTACCAGTAGATACCTGACGATTTAATTCAAGATGAGAGTGAAATTTCATGCTAATTTATCTTAAGGAGTTGTTCTTGTTTTGGAAGAATGAGTTATCAGTTCCAATTTATATATAGATCCTTATTTTGCAGTAGAGAGGAAGTTATTTAGGAAGATAAAAATCCTATTTTATAGAAGATCATTTCTAGAGGTTGGAAGAGAGATTTTTTTATAAATAAAGAATGTTTCTATAGAGAAAAAGGGAGCAAAGGCTAGCCAGCTATAAGGAAAGAACAGAAATACTATTGTCGACTCTTCATTACCAAGAAAATCATGAGTTCTTCTTTGTGTATTTTTAGTTTAATTTCTTTTATCATGAACTACTTCCTTTGTAGTTAAAGCTATGGAAAACCTAATCCCAAACAATGGATTAATTTTTTTTATTTAATCAATATATTTTTTATATTATCTATGAATAATTGTTCTTGTTGAATTAGGAGCTTGACCATCTCTTAGTTGATCGAATTTATGTGAATGAAATGGAAAAGGATTTCATATAATAGACTAAATAATTCATGGTGTGAATTGAATGGTATATAGAAATATATATGCATGACTCATTTGATTTTAAAGGTTTTTCATTGAACTTAATACACTTTCTATTTCAAGAACTCTAAAAGAGGAATCTAAGAATTACTTAATCGAAGTAGGATTAATATATCTTAAAAAACAATATTAAGCAAATTAGGAAAAACATCAATTTATGAAATAATAAATCATCTTGGTTAGTTTAATGAATTGATGTTCATTGGAATGTTTAGGTAGACCAATAGTATTAACTGTTTTAATTTGATTATTATAAATTTTAGTTATTTATTAATTCTCTTTACTTTTTTTACTTTTAGTTTTTAATTTTCAATAGCTTAATTATTTAAATTTAAATTAGGTTGCCCAAATAATTAAAAGTTAACTATGGTTTTAATATTTATTTTGTTAAATTCTCATGGGAATGATATTGTTTTACTATTTGATAACTAATGCACTTGCTAATGTTATTCAATTATAGTTCCATATATATATATATATATATATATATATATAAACTCCATACCTTTTGCACTAAGAGAAGATTTCAAGTTGAAAGTTACCTCTAGAGTTGGCTAAACGTTTACTAGCAGCTGTTAAAAGGTAAGTTAATAAAATTAGCTTAGTCGATTTTTAAACTTAAAACTTAGAGGAATGGACGGGGTTACCTAAATTGGAAGGAAAAATGACTTTTATACCTCATGATTTTTAAATTTATATCAAATCACTATTTTATTTGGTTATTAAATAGATCAACACGTGTCTAGGGGTGTAAGTTTTATGATATCTAAATGACATACCACTAAAATCGTACTGTCAATACCGATAGATACCGATACCGTTCGATACAAAAAGTTTTCGGTATTAAAATTTAAATTTTGGTGGTATTAGTATCATTTCGATTCTTTAAAAATTTTAAATTGTATACAGTTAGTAAAATTATTAGTCTCCTTTTTTTAGAATTATAATTTATTTTTGAATTGAGATTTATTTTTGTTTTTCAGAATTAAAATTTATTTATTTGGATGAATATATTTGTTTTATTAACAAAAATGTGTTTATAATATTATGTTATGACTTGAATTATGATATTTTATTTATTGTTAGTATTGATTTAAAAAATATATTATAATTTTGGTATCGACATCGGATACCACTGTATTATTTTAATGGTATCACTTTTTACAGTTTTTGCCTTTAATATTATCGATATTATATTTCTATGATATCAGTATTATGCGATATTGTAAAAAATAGCTATTTCAGCGGTATACCAACTAGGGTCCTACACGTGTCTCATCATTTCTTCTCATCGTCATCTGTGCAAACCAGGTCATCCAAGATTTACCCTACAAATGTTCATTGTTATCTGCTTTAGCGAATCACCTCCTTATTGCCCACCACGCGATCTAATATTCCATGCATTAATTCCCAATCGTTTCCATTAACATCAGTGCGCCAGTTGGCTTACATATTCCAAATGGCTATGCCTGACGTATTAATTATTTCATTATCCAGTCAATATGTAAATTGATTTATAACTTTTTTTTCATTTTCATTTGTTCGGCAAAAAGATTTTTTATTTTTATTTTTATTTTTCTATTCCATAGAAAAGTTAATAAAATTAATTTTATCATTAATTAATTTTTTAAATAAGAGAAAGATATTATCACTTCTTCAATTATTAAATAAATATATACAGTAAAATATTTATATATGATTTATTTATGATTTATCAGCTAAAAAATTCTTAAAAATAATCTGATTTTAGAAAATCATAATAGAAATTTTATACAAATGCTTATTGTTGTTCTATTTTACATTTATTTAGGATTATCAATACAAAAATTTGAAACCTAATATGATATTAGAAATGTAGAAAATAAAATTATCAAAATATTTATTTTATTTTATTTTTTTTGAAAAATATCAATTCAAAATTGTTGGTATTAGTGCACCAAAAAGTGGAGGTTGAATTGGTAGCAAAGTTAAACTTTTGATTTTGGAGGAATCTCATGCAAACGAAGGATTAGAAAAAGGGCAAAAAAATAATGAACACAAGAGTTTTATAACTGTTTGGGTATTAACCAACCCTACATTCACTTTTCAATTCACCAATTGAGTGTTTCACTGAATTACTAATCTTTTACTAGCTCACACTCAACCTTTATAAGTTTTTTTCCTAAAACACACACTTAAACTATTTAGATTCACACCAAACTTTATAAGTATTTTTTCAAAACTAACACTCAAACCTATATAAGAGTTTTTTAAAACTTACTCTCAAACTCAAACAAGAGTTTTCTATATCATGGCTCACTCTTAAATCTTAACCCAACGTGTTTATAGATCACATCAAACTATATACCAAAAAAATAAAATTATGAGAATTTACTTTACAAGAGTTTTGGCACAATCTAAATTTCTCCTCTTGTATTCAAGTTCATTTTATAGTGTATTTATAGACAACAAGCACCAAATAGACGTATAAAACTATGTTTATTTCTCTAAGGTATACTAGACATATCTTATATTAAATATTTGTCAAACAATGTTCGTTGTCGCGACTAAGCATTTTGCTGTCACGACTAAGCATTTCGCAGTCGCATTTTCTCATATTACACTAAATTTGTTTGATTCGCAATAGAAAATCTTGTTTGCATTTAACCGGCTAGTTTACGTGACATACAATCATTGGTTTTCCTAGAAAAATAGTTGTTATGCCCCTTGAGACATAATGAAATTTTCAATTGTAATTTTACTTCCATTGAATACAACTGTCACCGTGAAATATTTTGTTTGTCATAGAAATGTTGCTTCAACAATTTGCAGTCTCGACCAACATTTCGCGCTCACAAATTTTGATTTTCCAATGATTTGTTGGGGCACTTGACATATTTTGATTGAGAACTTGACTCCCTTTTAAGTATATGCAAAATTTGCAATCGCGATGGTGAATGTGACATACACCGTGAATCCGTCTGTTTTAACTATGTTAACCATTAGTAAGATAGCGGTCGCGATATCCTAATTTGTGACAACGAATTAGAATGTCACCTTTGAAATTTATATTTTCATTCAACTTTTAATGCAAACTTATTTAAAAATCTGCAAAATCAACATTTGAAATTGATGTTAGAACATATCAATCTACATTGTCAATATCAAAACAGAGTATTGATTTAGATTTGACCAAACTAATCCAACAAAAAATTTTTTTAACTTAATTTAATATCGAAAGTGTAAATAACAGTTTATCAAATCATATAATATTATAAACATATTGTTAACCACTTATAAATTAGTAATGAACATATTGTCAATCACTTATAAATCACTGATAAATATATTATTAACCAATTATAAATATGTTGTCAACTACTTATAAATTACTAATAAATATATTGTCAACCACTTATAAATTTGTTATAAATATCTTGTCAACTATTTATAAATATTTTTCACTGATAAATATGTTGTCAACCACTTATAAATTACTAATAAACATGTTGTATCACTTATAAATTCGTTATAAATATTTAGTCAACTATCTATAAACATATTGTCATTCATAAACATGTTGTCAATTATTTATAAATATGTTATCAACAACTTATGAACATATTATCAACCACTTGTAAATCAATTGTAAACATATTTATAACTAATTTATAGACTAAAATACAATCAATAAAAAATAAATCAATAATCAATAAAAAGATAAACTAATAATCAATAAAACATAAATAAATTTACTCTCAAATTATTAAAATTACTCCTTAAATTCAAAGTATCTTTTGAAGGCTTAATTAAGTTCAATTTTATAATATTAAATTTTTCAGATTTTGTTTTCATACCTTTAATCCAAATGACTCATTAATTTAACACTATATTTTTAATCTCTATTTCTTTCAATATTTTTTTAAATCTCTGCATTGAATAAGCAGTACTCCTAACCTTTTCATTTCAACATATAGTTGAAGTGCATCCTCATGGTGCCCTTGTGTGACATTAGCTCTCAAAATGAAATTCCATAACAGCGAACTGGTGAGGGAGTAAAAATGGGTAGTGTCATACTTTTTGGGAGCCAAAAAGACGTCCAAACTGAGCATAGATAGATATAATACAAACAAAATAAAAGATTCAAAATTTGGATTGATGATATAGATTCAAAATTTGGTGATTGGTTAAAGATAAAAGATTAACTTTTTATTTAAAAATAAATTTAGTGGCGGATTAAAAATAAAAAATGTGAAAATTTTAAATTTATATTTTAAATATAAGTATAGAACTTGCCTCTTATTATAGTCATATAAAAATTTATAATATTGATTTGATCAATTAAATTTTTATAAGAATAATAATATATATATATATATATATATATATATATATATATATATATATATATATATATATATAATCAGGGGCTAGTTTGTTGATCTTTATGGAAGTGAAGCACAAGCGGTCATTGGATCAAAGATTTTCTATCTATCAAACAATTCACAAATGCAATTAGGCACATAATTAGGGAATTGCTAGATCTTCGGCTTAGTCAACGAAGCCCAAGGGGCCAAGTCATTTTGAAAAAAAAAAAAAAAAAACTGCAAACTGCAATAAATAAAGATAACGTAAAAATATAAATTTTTAGCTTGGAATGCGGACAAGAAATCAAAGGAGGAATTGGTTTGAAGAAAGTTTTCCAGTTGCATCATTGAAAAAGAAGGTATTTCTAGTTAGACGGTCATTTAACATGGGAAACATTGCTCTTGAAAGCAACCAGTCCTAACACATGCCTAACTGGGAGAAATCAAACAATTCATCAAGTAAGCAGGCTGTCCCTAGCAGAGCGATTAGTGTTAACGTGCATGTGCGGTCATATCACAATCCAGATCAATAACATTTTGGATGCAAGATGTAATCCTAACCCCAATGCAACATAAAACGGTGTAGGCCAGTTTCACAATCAAGTTTTCAAAACAAATCCGGAGCAGAAAATTTTTCAAAGGTGTCACATCTTCCATGACTATCTATTTGAACGAAGCAGATATGAACACAGTGGAAGCCACACATCTGATGGGATGACTATTTGCAGCTATTCCCTACAAGAGTAAATGTAATCCAGTTAGCTGTACATTACTATAGAAATAGAACAAACAATGAAACAGTAGTGTTAAATATGCTACCGCACCAAAGAGAAGTGCTTAGACAAACCTTGAACAAATCCATATTCATAAAAAATGATGCCGCAGCTAAAGTAAGAAAATAGCAGAAATTGGAATGACACATTCCCACCCCTAGTATTTGATGAGGGAGAATCTCATATGTGTACATTCTTTGCTATAACTTCACTAATTAATTACAAACCCTTAATAAAAATTGTCCAAAGTCTTATCTTCTTATCGAAATAGGTGTTCTTTTAACTTAAGAATCTGCATATTAAACTATACTGGCCTATTGTTTTGTGTGCAAGAAAAAGCAAGAGTAGAAGTACAAAATGAAAAGCACCATTACATGTAATCATTCAACACTAAAAGTGCAAATACTAGTTTGGATTAATAAGTCCACAAAATGAACATTCACACATTATGCTGTCTTACCCCACAGGTGGCACAATCTCGTTGAAAGTTGTGTGATAGATCTTCTCTCTGCAGGATTAGAAAATTCCATGTTGACAGACTCCTGAATTGCAGACAAGAATTCTCTTCTTGCTCTAGCAGAGAGAAGAAAATAATCTGGTCCATGAATTGTGCTGAGGTCCGCTACCTAAAAGGAGAAATTTACAGTTTTCATTTTGTCATTTTATACTGGATGGAGAGCTGACTGAATACACACACTAGATGGAAAATTGGAGATACTATAAATGGCTCTGAAAAGTTGGAATAAAGCATGGAGATTCATTTATGTTATTCCAAACAGATCTGATTAGTTCAAACCACTATGAATGATTGAAAGATAATGAACCACACACCCTCTCTATGACTCAGCAATAAGGAAATAAAGCTTGGAGATTCGTTTATGCTATTCCATGAAGGAGTTTTACAGAATTCAAGCATTTGCATAGTTGCTGGTGCATGAGCCTTCTGCTACTTGCTACCAAGAACAGTGATAACAAAGATCTTCAGTTGCTTGTGTATGGGAATGTGGAAAAAAAAAACAATATTAAGGTTGCTTTATGCTACATAATATGCATCACATTGCTCTGGCTAAAAAATTCAGGTGTATTGATGGATCATTGTGCATTTGAAAACATCTCAATATCCCTTCATTAGTTCTAGGACCTCAAATGTCACAAAGCAAGAATGTGGAGGGTACAGCTCCAAATCTGTGGTCTGATTCCTATTTGAGAGTTTGACAAATATAGAATGATATATGCAGTATCTTTTCATTAGACTGTTTATATTCATACTATAATTTTGTTAGGGGAAATCCATAGTTGCATAAAATTTTACACTACGTTTAATACACTATTCACAAAGATCATGTATATCAATTTATTGATTGTTCGTCAGCATAACTTTTTTATTAAATTGAATTCTTTTGCCCAAATTTTGTTTTAATTGAACTCAAATTTGATGTAATTATGAATATAACTGTCAAAGCATAGATGGAATACTTGTCTGTTAAATTGACTTAGAACATGACATGCAAACTATACAGAAATAGAATACTCAATCCGATGTTTAGTTTATAAGGAAAAAAAAATGAAATTAGCATAAAATAAACTCATATCAAATGCTGTGAAGTAATTTTAAAATTTTGGTAACACATGTTAGTGGAAATATTTACACTCACAAGGAACGAAAACTATGAACCCTTCTCTTTCTTTAGTACATTCATTTTTATCTTTAGGTTGCATACAAGAATACTGGGAGAGAAGTGTCGGGGGAAAGAATAGGCAAAAAGTAATAGTGCAAATAATACATTTTTTCATTTAAAATATTACATGAATAACATATCTGGTAACAACTTGATAAAAATTCAATTGGGCAGCCAAATGATAGCTAAATTGACATAAAATGATAAAAATTATGGAAATTATTGTCCAGTTGAAAATAGATAACCAAGTTATTGAAGCATTTACACAACTCACCACAAAAAGTAATCAATGCATCAAGATAATGTAAAGAACAGACAGCTACTAATGTGGGTTGATACTAGCATATCCTCACCAGCTCAAAAGGATCCCAGACACATTCACAAACTAATAGACATAGTTGTTAAAAGGTGCGTCTCAGGCGCAACGCACACCAGGCGACCGGCCCTGCATCTCTGAAGGCCAAAAGGAGGCACTTTGGGTGCTCACCTTGGTGCCTTAGGCACACGCCTTCAGCTACTGCTAGGAACAAGAAAGGTGCGCTTTTCTAACTCCTACTACAACATATATCTTTCACTCAAAATATCTCAATCACTGAAATCGCAGATGGTCAATCTATCAGAATATGGTATCGACACGCCGGAAAGTTCACTGGTGTAATCAGAAAGTCACTGGAATTTAACCAAACCGCCAAAACTAAGGTCGTTGATCGCCGATCTGTCCATTTTTTACTATCACAAGCCTAAAATTTATCTCCTTCAACCCTGTTTTGATTTTTTTCTCTCTTCTACCAATTTTATTTCGGGTGTTTTAATTTTTTTCTCTCCTACCTATTCCATTTCTAGTGAGAAAAAGATTTTTGGGTTTGGTTTTGTTTCTGAGTTTTTTGGTTTTGTATTTTTGCTGCTTGCGAAAAATTTTTATAGTTATACATATGTTTTCATGTATCTTCTACATTCTACTTGGCCTTTTTTTACTGCTCATTTAGTGTAAGAAGGTTTTTTCCGCAATCAATAAGTTTTCAATTATTATAAAGTTAGACAGAAAAATTAGTTATCTTGGATCTTGTTGCAAGAGTTAGAAATAAGTTTTTTCTAATCTAATTCAAGAAAACTATTAAAAGGTTAGAAATATTTTTCACTCAATATATAATGATAATATGCATATATAATTATTAGTTTTTAATTTTATTTTTATTTTTTAATTTTTGCACCTAATGTCACTTAGGCGCTTGTCTGCACCTTGCACCTACGCTCCTTGGCGCCTTGCACCTTTAACAACGATGCTAATAGACCCTAATTGTCAAATTTTATGGCTAGTTTCTCTTATGTCCAGTGAATAATCTTTAATCAGAAAAACACAAAATTGTAATCCAGCATTCCATGATAGATAGGTATATATGCAGTGAAAAATGTAAAACAAAATAAGGAGAAAAGTGCTTGCCTGCTGCAACCAAGGGATTATAGAGTTTGTAAATCTTTGTTCTAAAAAGTAGGATGCCAAAGTGCTAAGAATGTCACTGACAGTCTTGTGGGATAAATTTTCCAGTACAGGACCAGTTCTGTCAAGAAGCTCAATCAGCACAAGTTCATCATCAGAACAAAGAGCTTCCACATATGCAGACTCAAAGTCCCCTTCACATAGATAATCTTTCACGCGTTGCCAAAGGCAATTATTTTTCTCTGAACCATTTACTTTGGTATTGGCACTTGAAACTGAAGCAAGGACAACATCAACTTTTCTTGTCCAATTCATGCTTGATACTCCATGTCCAGATCTTTTTTGTGTGTCCTTCATTATGGCATTCCTATTAGTGTTTACAGGAGGATTAGTCCACATCTCTGTACCCTGTTTGGTAGAATTGACTGATGTGCTTCTGCTAAATTTTTTTTCCTCCCAGATGTCAGAATTATTTGCAGAAAACAAGGAAGGCTGTCTATTGTGAATATCAATAGATGGCCTTGGAGTAGATGTCGAAAGTCTGGGAGAATAAACAATTTGGTTTTGCTTCATAAGTTTGGAGCTTGATGAATCGGAACGTATCCCCCGATGCAAAACAGCATGACCAATTCTATCAACTTCATGCTCTAAAACTGACATCTTAGATTTTAGCATTGACAAGTTGTCCATTACACCAGTTGAAAACACCTGTACGATAAATTACAGCATTGGAAATAGGAAAGAAATCATCAAAAATTTTAGATGAAAGAGGATGTTCAAACATTTAATCTCCTTGTTGCTGCAAGGAAAATAAGCAATTCTTCAATAGAATGAATATCCAAGATATTTAATGCAGCAAAAGCTGCAAAATTGGACCATCAGATTTGATTTCTAGGCATTGATTCTACAATAAATTGGTCAAGCTAAAATTGAATAGATGTAAAAGACTGTCTTCTCAACAAGCAAATGTAAAACAAGGTTTGACGTTTGCTGTGCAGCAGAAGAATCATTGAAGACAGAAAGATAACTATATACAGAAACGGATGGGAAAGAAAATTGAACTAATTCAACGATTAAAAACCACAAAAAGAATATCCTATTCTCTAAATCATTTTTCATCTTAATGCTGGTATCCAGCCAGCTCATGAGATAAGGCAAAACAAAAAAAGATAGCGTTCATTGTGTTTTGCCTTGAACTGATAATGAAATACCAAAAAGCCCACACTGCAGAAAGTCTATGAATAGCATTATAGTCTGCAAGAATATCTTCATCTGATACATGACCAGTTATAGGAGTTCTGCAATGATATAAGATCCCAAACCAATACTAGTAAACTACATATTCCAAACTCGAAAGATTTACCTGCAGCAGTTCCATTAAGTTTGACTGTTTGTTTTCAATTGCCAAAAGTTGTTTCTGAATACAAGCCATTTCATTGGCCACCTGTGAACAACACGCACTCAAAGGTTGATAACTAGTCTCTGTGACTGTAGAATCAAGACTCCTACGATCTTGCATCTTTGCAGAGTGTGTTCCTTCCTCATTATCAATCCTATTAGCTGCAAAGATTTGATTTCTTTGCATTGATCTTAGTAAACCACCCTCCTCAAGTGAGTCATGAGAAACTGTCACAAATTTGGTATTAAAGTTGTCAGCAACTAGGTTGGATGCTGATGAACAATCTTGCTTGTCATCAATCGGTACATATTCACACCCATTATCCAGAGTACTCATAATGTCAGAGCTGAATCTTTCCAATGTCTTGATAACAGAACTACCCTCAGATTCCTTATTACAAAGATGTGCTAAAGAAACATTGCGAGACTTTGGGACTGCAATTTCAATTTGCCATTCATCTGCTTTGGGATGCTGAGGATCCACATAGTTTTGACATGTTTTCCTAACAGACAAAGGAATCCTCCTTTTAGCTAAGTTTGTAAGAACTTTTTTTGGTGTGACATCCTTCCTTGCAGAGTCACTGGTACTGGTGAGATCGCCGTAGTCACCTCTACAGAAATTTTCTATATGGAGAACATGATAAGCTGATGAAATAATTTACAACAGAAAACATACTAATGAAGAAAGCATCTGAAGGATAATTCTGAACATATGGCCATATCAAACTTTAAGTTCTTCTACCAGAAATTGCTGCTGTATTCATTAACAAAAGATTCAATCACAACTCCCAATGAATTCCCATAAATCTAGCATGCCACTTTGGTGGCATTTGGATAGTAGTTTTTAGGTTAAATTAGTAGATGAGCTACAAACGCATAGTTTTCTCTTGTTTACTTCCATTACACTTATGAAATGTAGATCTAGTCATTAATGGGTATGAAAACTGATTTAAGGGTGAATTTGAAACACCAGAAAGGTAGCATAATTTAAATTGGACTCTATAACATTGATTGATTAAATTTATTTTTTGCTTTCTTCCTGTTAAGTTAAATCTTTATATGTAGAAGTTAAACTAAATTCCTACCAATTTTCCATCCAAACACAGCCTTGAGAATTCCCTGAAGTAAATTCTTGAAATAGCAGAAACATGTTTCAACCAACTATATACAGGTAAATCACCTAAGTTCATGTCAAATTAGGGACTCATAACCCTACATAGTTTGTTTCAAATTGCAGATTAGCAGGGTAATCAAATTTCATATTAAGCAATAAAACTGGCTTTGCAAAAGTTCAAAAAAAATAACAAAACAACTATGATCTTCCCACATGTCCAGAGTAATCATCTGAGAGAGAACAAAAAAGATAGAGGGTATCTAAATGGTCAAGATGAATACATTGTGTCCAACTTCTGTATCAGAGATCTAGTTCAAGGTGAATTGATGATATGATAAACAATTAAAACTCTATAGGTTCTAATACTGTACCACAGTACAAAAATCCTCTTATTTATGCAATTTTTTTAATTGATAATGTATTACTACAGTACTACAACTTTTGGATCAGAGCCGTGGTTCTAGGTGACTTGATCATATGATGAACAATTGAAAGTTCATTGGTTCTAATGTCCACAGAGCAGAAAAATCCTTGCAATCTTTTTCAATGTAAAATATTTTACCACAGTAATACACTGTCCAGCTTCTGGATCAGAAATCTGGTTCTAGGTGAACTGATCATGTGATGAACAATTAAAATTTCATATGTTCTAATGTTTTACCACACAGTAAAAAAGCCCTTGTATTTCCACAATCTTTTTCAATTTATAATGATTCATTTGATTGAAGTATTTAGGTGAAATAATTATGTAAAAAACAAAATGATCAATTAATTAGAAATATTTTCCTAATATTGCATAATAGGCTAAGTGATCCCTACAACTACAAAACAGGAGGTGTTCTGATTTAGTTTCTTAAACCCAGAAATTCCTTGTAAGTCATGAAAAGTAACTTCAGATTACTAGCAACTAATTGCATTGTGAAAACCATTTGATTGACCCAATTAGATTCACTAAAGCAACACAAGAGGAAAATTCTACAGCAAAGACCAACATTGAACATCATAAAATCAAATTAAATATATGATTTCATCAGGACTAAGTATGGGCTATAAAACCTTTTATTGAGGATCCAGTTTCCGAAGGTTCAGGATTGTCAGGTCCTGGAAGACTTTTCCAGCACTGGAGTGCATGCAAAGCTGTTTCCCTAACTGGTTTGAACTATAAGAAACACAAGCAGCATCTAACTTAATGAACACAAGCATTCGAGGAATTCATATTCTCCAAACACAATTTTAAATCAACATCAACCTTGTCAAAGCGGCAAGACTCAAGGGAACTGATGCAGGAGCGCTTGAAAGATCCCAACCAAGATCCACCACTTGAAGCAATTTCTGCTAGTGCTACAGAAGCTGCTTTGCGTGTTGTCCAGTCACTGTTTGCAAGTGCTTCTTGAATGCTAATAATTGCAGCAGATAGAACATTTTGTGATGGAGCACCCCCTGCCTGTAATAAAGATTGAAAAAAGGGCATTATGAATAGAAGTTGAGTTCAAGACAAGAAGCTAAACCTATTCTAAGTAAAAATAGTCACAACAGACAATAAACTGAAAGCAAGTAATTGAAATCTATCACCTAGTCCATTAGCAAATAAAATACAAATAATTTGAATCTGAAATACAGATGACATAGTCCATTAGCAGCTAAAAGAAAAACCAATCATTTTTTCCTCATTTCTGCAATACATCATGCCACAGGGGGCAATTGTACATCAAACATTAATTTACACCCAAAACTTGGATATCAAGCCATTTAATTGTAGCCATTAGCAATATCTTTAATGTTCTTTTAGCAGAAAATGCTAAATTAATCAACTAAAAGATGGACAAGTATCACTTAAAGTATTCAAGTCAACAAATTTATTCAGTTGGAAGAGAAAGGTTAATACAATGAGATCTATTCTGACAATCTATTATGAAATTCATATTGCAAAATACATGAAGGAAAAGACTAAGAAAGTAGTCATATTTCAATCGAAGTTAGATACTAATATTGAAATAAACAGCAAATCACCATAATATTGTCGTTTCAGATCAAACCAATCTTAACCACAAGAAGAGACAAAATCCACCTTAAATTGCCCTGTTAGAGTATCTAAATAATTGTAAACGAATTCTACTTAATTACTTATTTATTTTATTCATTCCTAGTTAAAAGATGTAAACATTCAAACTAAACATGCCTGGAATATTCAGTTACTTTTCTTTTGGTAAAATAATGTTCAATTTCCGATGCAAAGAACTTATACAACAGCATGAGGTCAAAGATGACATACCTGAAAAGAAAAGGCAACACAATATAAAGATGGAAAAACGAATTTATGAACCATGGTTTGCAAATTAACCTGAACAATACTTCTATTCAACTCAAGTACTGCAGGTTTTGCCATGAAGTGTGGATTCTTAAGCAATTTTATGGTCCGAGTCAACATCCGCTGCAAAATGGAAACTGGAGGATCATGAGCATTGTCAATGACCCTGGCCAAGCAAAATGCTGAACCTGACTGCACCTGCTTATTCTGTTCACCCAAAGCTTCAAAAAGAGGTTTCACCAATGAAACAAAAATTCCACCTTTCTCATCTCCATGATTACTCAATATGGAAGCCAAAACGCCCATTGTTTCCATACAAGCAACCCTAACAACAGAGTCTGGATCTCTAAGCCTCTTGACAACAGTAGCAACCATCTTACCAACATGTGGTCCCACAAGACTCTTGTGAAAGTTCACCACTACACCCATTACTCTAATGCATTCTTTTCTAACAGCACTCTTTTGCTCCTTGTCTGTTTCCAATATGCAAGATAGGAATGGGGCGATCCCATCAGGGGTTAAAGATTGGACCGTTTTCTCAAGCTCTTCAACACCTATCTGGCACGTGTCTCGATCTGCTAGCTTGTTTAGAGCAAGAACCACTCTCTGCCTGAGCTCAAAATTCGCCTGTTGAGCATTGACCCTAGACGGTCCTCTGGCTTTCATTTGTGATTGTGCCTTCATGTTGAATTATCTTGTCCAAAATTCTTAATTATACAAACAAAATATAATTGTGGACTTCAAACTACACATTTTTTCCATGTCTCAAATCGAGCTATCAGAACCCAATCCCAACCCAAGGATTCGGTTCTTCACTACCTTAAAACCCTAGAAACGCACAACAATAAATTTTCATATGGCAACAAAGAAATCATTGTCTTAGCTATGACCTAAAATAGCTTTGAATTCAAATTTCCCAGAAACCAATGGAAGAAACTTACTGAAAACGAGTGGGGGAAGTGAACATTCTTCGAGAACACTGAAATTTTAAAATAGAAAATCCTAAGTATTAGACGCAGATTTAAAATAATAATGATACGGAAAAAAATGAAAGACAATAGAATAGAGTACAATTTATAAAAGAAGAACCACATATCTTTGTGTTCGTATTCCTAAGTTTTACTTCATTTTCTCACCTGCCAAGCAAACACATCATAAGTATTTGCTTAGAAACTTAAACCGGAAAGAAACAAGAAAGGAATTCAAGAGCTTACGAAGAAAGAAAGAAATTTATATATTGCTGAAAAAAGAAAAGAAAAAAACAAAGCATGAAAGAGAAATTTTCGAAATAAATTGCTAAAATAAAGGAACGAATCTCACAGCGTTTCTGTTCTGATTTGATTCATTTCATACATTCAATTTCTTGTCTAAAGAGAGAGAGAGAGAGAGAGAAGAGAGAGAGAGTGTGCGTACTTTGTCTTCAAATTTCGCGCTTAGCTTTCCGTTTCGAATTTTGGAGAGCGTTGGGCTGCGTGGGTCCGAGTTTCATATTTGTTCATCTATCGGTTTCTGCCACGTGAATTGATGCCTGGCTTCTTTAAAAAAAGTTCAAAAAGGTCCAAATTAGAGTTTTTTAATCACTATAGTACAAATAATTTTGATTTTAAGGCCAATTGAACTCAGTTTTTGGCCAAAAAATAATAAAAATCACTTTTCTGATTTTCATAGTTGAAAATCATAAAGTAAAAGGAAAAAACACTCACACAAATATCATATAATAATTTTATCTACCAATTCTTTTATATGTTAATCCTTTTCCCTATAAAATACTATCATTATAATCATCTCACTCTCAATCATCACCACAATCATCTCTACTCGCTTTTTTATTTTTCCTACCAATATAACTGATAATCAACTAATTTCATTAACATTGCAAATTATCAAATGTTAATGAACTTATTTGATAATATATTTATAAAATTATGAATAACAAATAGGAGATATATCTCAAGGCTTAAGTTGATCTAATTAGTTATTTTCTTAAGTTGGGTTTATTGGCCTTCTAATAAGAATGCATTTTAAAAGGAAATGTAAATTAAGTGCAAATTAAAATCTCAAAAACTTATTTGAAAATTCTATGAATCCAATTGGTAGTATAATAAATAAAGATAAAGTTGTAGAAAGATGGAAATAAAAACATGTAATATTTAGAGTTTTTTTTTTTTCTTTTTTTTGCAATGAATCTATATCTACTCCTTAAGCAACCATTTAAACCTTTACCTTTCTTTTTTTAGACTCTATAATAACTTTCCTTTTTAATAGGTGTAGGAATAATCTCTCTTTTTATGGCTTAAGAGAAACTTTCTATAATAATTTTATTTCTCAAGCTCAAGGGATCGAAATCCACCCATTAATTTTGAGAGTTAATCACAATATATAAATCTTACAAGAATTTATCCTTAGTAAGATTCTAAGTTCCCAAGTAAATTTTTAATTAGTGCTCAAGAAAATCCTATACTCATATATTATAAATTTTGCTTAATAAGTCTCACATTAATTAAAATATCAAAAATGGTCTTTTAAGCCCTTACATAAAGTTCTCAAATAAATATATTTACCTTTTAATCTCTCTAAGGTCATTTAAAGTCTTATATGGGCTAGACTCAAACTAGTCATTTATACCTTTAAAAAAACTCTACATCACGTTTTTAGAAAACTAATTGTTACTAGTTGAATGGGTCGTTCACTTAGTTATTCCTTAGGCATCTTCTTCAACATAAATCATTCCTCATACTGCTTATGATATTCACTTATTAAAATACAATTCACTTAGGTTGTTCAAACATTCTGTTATCTCTATGCACTAAGAAAGGAGGTTGAATTAATGATAAATTTAAAATTTTAAAGTGTGAAGGGAAGGAAGAAAGAAGAATAATAAGACAAAAATTTTATAGTGGTTCGGATATTAACAAACCCTATGTTCATTCCCTAATTATCTAATTAGGAATTCATTATCACTCAAACTATACAAAAAAATTTTACAAGCTCAATGGCTAACTTAGTATTTAGGCTCACACCCAACCCGATTACAATTTGTGTTTAAGACTAACACACAACCTTACAAGAGATTTTTCAAACCTAAGCTCACTTTTAAACCTTAATTACAAGTGCTTAAGACTCACATCAAACCTTACAGTGTCCATTCCCTAATTATCTAATTAGGAATTCATCATCACTCAAATTATACAAAAGAATTTTATAAGCTCACTCGCTAACTTAGTCTTTAGGCTCACACCCAACCTAATTACAATTTGTGTTTAGACTAACACATAACCTTACAAGAGATTTTTCAAACCTAGGCTTACTCTCAAACCTTAATTACAAGTGTTTAAGGTTTGCACCAAACCTTACAATGACATTGCTAGCAACTTAACAACTTAAGTATAAAGAAATTAAAAAATGAGACTTTGAGAAATCTATTTGTAAGAATTTGGGTATATTATTGAAGGCCATTTGATGAAGTATTTATAATTTACAACCACCAAATAGCCATTACTAACAAACTAGATGCAAATCTCTAAAGTTGTGCTAGAAAATCTTACATTTAATGTTTGTCAAATGAATTTTAAGATGGCGATGCCTCAATCATGGTCACGATCTAACTTTAACAATCAAGATTCCTCTTTTGCAGTTGTGATATTCGAATATATCTAACAGCTAGTTGACACTTCACTCTATTCAATTGGATTCCCTAACTAACCATTGCAACGCTCCACTATATTATAAAGATTACAGTTGTGACTCTATTTTCTCAATGACGATTAAGGTTTCGCATTGGATTGGGGGCTATGACTTTTAATGCATTATGGTTGCTTGATTTTGTTAATTGGTGATCCAAAACTGTGATTACTCCTCTAGCTTCGCTGTTATGAGCTTCAAACTTGCTCAATGGCTAGTTGACATGTGGCATGCTTTAAGTGGGTTTTTGGCTAGCCATTATAACGATCTTATTAGATTACGTAGGACATAGTTGTGAAATCTTCTTCTCGATCATGATTATGAATTCGCGTTGCAACTAGTGGTCACCACAAAGGACGTATTATAGCCTACCATTTTTGGTTTCCTAGAAAAGCTAGCTTACAATTGCAAATAAACTTTCTTAGGTGTGACTTCCCTATTTTAGTTACAATTCATAGGACAATTTGTGCACTTAGAGATTTTTCTAACTTTTTAATACTTTAACTTATTCTAAACTTATTTCTTATAAAATCAACACTTGATAAAATATATTAGTAACCTTCAATTTAACTTGTCAATATAAAAAAAACTTGGGTAAATAATTTCTCTCTTTTTATTTTGATAACCTACATTAAGTTTACAAGGAAAATAAGTTATATTATGTCTATACAATATATCATAATATTTTGAATACATAAAGTCTAAGTCAATTATAGCTCTCCCTTAATATGTTAACTCTATGTTTTATTTATCATGCATATCTCTCACTCTTTGTCAAGATAAAAAAGAAATAAGGGGGTTGAACTATAAGTCATAAGCAAGTATAAGAAATTAAAGGAGAGTATATACATTCAATCATTCATTCATTCATTCAAAAAGAATAAGAAGACAATGATGATCAAATTTAAATAAAACCAAGATTAAGAAAATTACATATATGACTATAACATTGACGACCTAACTACATAAAATTAAAAACAAAAAAAGATGAAATACAAGACAATAGAAATCACTCATCCTCCTCACTAAAGTCATCCTAATCTTTAGGGTAGTATTAAGGAAGCTCCAATTTCTTTTGAATCTCTACTATCATTATGTAAGTGACCTAAAAGATTGAACTTCCTAAGAAGTTTGTCCATTTTTTATCAAGTGACTCAAAAGTCACTTGAGTAGATGATGGTGGAAGAGGAGTGAGGTGTTTTTCTTATGGTAGGATTCCCTCACTTATGATTTCTTGAATTGTTGTCCTTGACCTCTTTTTGATTCTCACTTCCTTTTGTACCTTAATGTCATAAGCCTCAACGAGATATTCATAAGAGTTTGGCTTGATGGCCTTGGCACCAATCATGCAGTTAAGGTCAATCAAATTTATGCCACTAAGGTGAGAGGTCTTAAGGAAATCTTGGTGGGTAAAGGTCAACACACCCACATGTTTTGCAATGAGGGTAATATATGAGGATAAAAGGATTTGCCCATGCTTAAAGTTTACAAGGTGAATGAATTAGTCAACTAGAAACCTTGCAGTTTAGATGGGTTTGTCTTTAACAAGGTCAAAAAGTAAAAAGTGAGTCTTTTTAGCTTACTTTCTCATTCTCATTCCTTAGGCATTTTATAGAAAATGTAACAATTTTATGAAAAATCTGTAGAGGTAGAGAATATATATTTTTAGCAAGACAAGATTTGGTTTCATGCTTAGTTTTTATGGATATTTCCCTCCAAAAATCATTAAAACTCATGTGGATGTCGATTAAGTTCCATACTCCTCTTTATAAGCCATAAAAACCCACAAGTTGCTTAAGTCTCATCCTATAGTATACCCAAAAGAACCTAAAAAGGGATACCATGCATACCTAATTCATGTGTGGTCTTTCCCTCGAATTCCATGGTGATAAGGAATTTTGTGAGTTCTTCACAACCTATTTCTTCGACAAAGATGAACTTTTCCCATGAAAGATTGTAGAGGTAGTCCATAATGGTTTCTTTTAATCTTAGGGCCTTTAAGGAAAACATACTTGGAATCTTATTGGGGATAATGAACTTATCTTTGATGATCTCATATTTTTGTTTTTCTTCTTATGTAATCCATCTCTCAGGGTCAATTATACCCAAACCACTATAAATCTTGTGTCTCCATTCTATTAATTTTCTTTCTTACCTTTTTGTTTTCATTTTTATACACCAATTCAACCCCCTTTTTTGGTGCCTAAGGCCAACAAGTGGTATCAGAGCCTAAACACTCAAACAAACCTTTATTATGAGTAAAAATCATGGCACAAAAGGGAATCCACTCACACCTCAAGCCTCACTTTGATGGAACTGACAATACTCATTGAAAGTATAGAATGGAAATCTATCTTGACACAGATGTGGTGGACCTCTGGGATGTGGTTGTAAAAGAATGGAAGCCACCCACTAAGGTAATGGATGGAATTGAAGAACTTATCTCAAGAGAAGAATGGGTTGAAGCTCACTGGAGATCAAATGGTAAAAATAAAAGGGCAATGGCCATTCTTCTAAGCTCTCTCTCTAAAGAAAAGATTGGAAGAGTGTAACATTGTCAAATAACACATGCCATTTGGAAGACACTTGAGAATTACCATGAAGGCACAACTCTAGTAAAGTCAAACCAATTAGAGATCCGAATGAGAGCTATTCATGATGAAGGACAATGAAAGCATCACCAAAATGACGAATAAGCTCCTATCTATCGTCACCAACATGAAGAAATTCGGAAGGACACTCATAAACTATGAGGTAAACACAAAAATCCTCAATATCCTTTCTTTAGATAAATTTTGTGCTAAAGTGTGCAGCATCTAAGAGTCCAATCTAGAGATTAGAAAGGTGCCAACAGAAGTCTTGATAGACAAACTCTTGACTCATGAGTTGTCTTTACAACGGGATGAATAAATAAAGAAGTTAAAAGGCCAAGGAGATAAACCAGAAAAAGAAATAAGAACCCTAATCTTAAGTCTTCAATAAAGGAGAAGGAGGTAGAAATTACCTCAAGTGATGAAGAAAGTGACAAGGAAGAAGAGGAGTTAGCAATGCTCTCAAGGAGGACAAAGGAGTTGATCAAAAGAAGAAAAGAAAAGAAAGAAAAGGATTCAAAAAGACAACTTCTAGTCCAATAGAGAAATCTAATGATGTTACTTGCTATGAATGTGGCAAGCAAGGCCATATCAAGTATGAGTGTCCCAAATTCAAAAAGAAGAAGAGATGGGACAAGGAGAATAAGAAAAGTTTTTCAACCACTTAAGATGATAGCTCAAGTGAAGAAGAGGATGAAGGAGAAGTTGCCAATATTTGCTTTATAGCACAAGAAGACTTTATAAATGAGGTAAGTACTTCTTTTCATTCTAATTTTGATTTTGAATTTGATAAGATTGATGAAGAGCTTCTAGAGGCTCTAACCATGAGATGTGACAAATACAAGTCACAAATGAAATTTTACAAAAAAAAATGTTAAAAGCTAGAGGATGAATATAAATCCCTCAATGACATTGTAAGAGAATTGAGAGCATCTAATGATGAGCTCAAAAAATTAATAGATAGTCTTTCTATTTGATCTTCTTCTATGGCTTCACTTAGAAAAGAGAATGACACTCTAAAAGGAGAAGTTGTTGAGCTTAGAAGCTCAATATCTAAGTTTCATAAAGGAAAAGAAGCCTTGGATACATTGATTGTGTCATAAAGACCTTCACTAATTAGACATGGTCTAGACTTCAATAGAGTCTCCTCATCTTCTCAAACTATATTTGTTAGATCCTCAGAACCTCAATCCTAAAGGGTAGAGGTAATTGGGAAGAAAAGTGCTTCTAGCATTAAGCCTTCTAAGCCTAAGGGCAAAAGGAAGGCTCCCCCAAGCTTTAGAGTAAAGACTCAAAGAGCTAACTATGCTTATATGTACAATAAAAAGCATGGTCATTCTCATAAACAATTTTATACTCCTACTCATCATACATGTTCATGCATGCATTCACATGGCCAAGGTATGGGAAGGCCTTCTACTTATACTAAATTTGTGCATAGGAGAAAGACTCATAAGTCTAAACTCCAATATCATTATTGCATGAGATTTGGACACATTAATATTCATTGCTATATTAGGAAGGCTCACCTCAAACTAGAGGACCCTTCATCTTTTAATCCCCAAAGACCCAAGTATACTTGGGTACTTAAGAAAAGGTAACTCATTTTTATTATGTAGAGGAGTATGGCTGCCACCAAATCAAGCAATTGACATGTGAATAGTAGATGTTCCAAACATATGACTAAAAATAGGAAGCCATTCATGGCATTCAAAGAAAAAGAAGGTGGAGATGTCATATTTGGTAACAATGCCAAGGGTAAGGTAATTGGCATTAGAACCATTGGTAAGAATGGTTGCTTTTTAATTGATAATGTTCTTTTAGTTAGTGGTTGACAACATAATTTGTTAAGTGTAAGTCAATTGTGTGACAAAGGTAACAAAGTCACCTTTGATCCAAGGGAATGTCGAGTCACCACTTTAGTGGATGATGAGGTTATTTTCAAGGGTGAAAGGAAAGGCAATACCTACTCAATTGACTTAGACAATTTGGCTAATCAATCTTTTAAGTGTATTATGTCTATAAGCAATGAAGCTTAGAAGGCTTGGACATGCAAGCATGGATCTTCTTCAAAGCCTATCTAAAGGAAAGTTAATGGAAGGTCTTACCAAGCTAAACTTTTCCAAAGACAAGACATGTGGTCCATGCCAAATAAGGAACCAACACCATGCTTCTCACAAAGCCAAAAATGTTGTAAGTTCAATTAAACCCCTTCAACTTATTCATATGGACTTGATAGGACCCACTAGAAGTGCTATCTTAAGTAGAAAGCATTATGCACTAGTCCTTATAGATGATTACTCTAGGTTTACTTGGGTATCTTTTCTAGCTTATAAGAATGATTCATTTAATGCTTTTAAAAACTTTGCAAAAAGGGTTCAAAATGAAAAAGATTACTTCATATCTTCTATTAGAAGTGACCATAGAAAGGAATTTGAAAATGAATCTTTTGAAAATTATTGCTTGGAGAATGGAGTTTTTCATAATTTTTCAGCTCCTAGAACACCACAACAAAATGGTGTTGTAGAGAGGAAAAATAAAACATTGGTGGAAATGGCTAGGACAATGCTCAATGAGTATTCTCTACCAAATTACTTTTGGGTCAAAGCCATTAACACTGCATGTTATATTGCAAATAGAGTTTTTAAAAGACTCATTCTCAATAAAACATCTTATGAGCTATGTAATGGTAGAAAACCTGAGATATCATACCTAAGAGTATTTGGATGTAAGTGCTATATTTTGAACATTAAGGATAATCTTGAAAATTTTGATTCAAAAACCAATGCATGTATCTTCTTGGGATATTTCACCTCAAGCAAAGCATATAGAGTCCTTAACAAAAGTTCAATGGTAGTTGAAGAGTCTATGAATGTTATTTTTGATGAATCTAATAAACTTGATCTTGGGAAAGGTATTTTTGTTGATGATCTTATAGGTGACTTTGAGAAGTTGGAATTGGGAAATTCTACAAGAAAAGAAGATAAAGAAGAAGGTGATTCATCAAGAGTAGATGAAGACCAACATCATCAACAAGTAGAGTCAAGCCAAGATTTACCCAAGGATTGGAAATTTTCTAAGTATCACCTCAAGGACTTGATCATTAGTGATATATCTAAGGGTGTAAGTACTAGATCTCAACTTAATCTTTTAGATAATAATCTTCCTTTTATTTCTCAACTTGATCCAAAATCAATTAATGAGACTCTTGATGATGAGAGTTGGGTACTTACTATGCAAGAGGAACTCAACCAATTTGAGAGAAATAAGGTATGAGAACTTATCCCTAGGCCTAAAGAACACCTAATTATAAGTTATAAGTGGGTGTTTAGGAACAAGTTAGATGAGTAAGGTCTCATCACTAGAAACAAAGTTAGATTGGTTGCTAAAGGATACAACCAAGAGGAATGCATAGACTATGATGAAACTTTTGCCCCCATAGCAAGATTAGAGGCCTTTAGGATTCTTTTAGCCTTTGCATGTCATATGAATTTTAAAATTTTTCAAATGGATGTGAAAAGTGCATTTTTGAATGGCATCATTGAGGAGGAAGTTTATGTTGAACAACCTCCTGGTTTTGAGTCACATTATTTTTCAAACCATGTTTTTAAGTTGAACAAAGCCTTATATGGTTTGAAACAAGCTCCAAGAGTTTGGTATGAAAGGCTTAGTTCATTTTTCTTGAAAAATGATTTTGAAAAAGGAAAGGTGGATACCACACTTTTTGTTAAAAAGCACAAACATGACACATTATTGTTCAAATTTATATTGATGATATCATTTTTAATGCTACTAATGAATCCCTTTGTAAGGATTTTGCTAAGTGTATGACTAGAACATTTGAAATGAGCATGATGGGAGAGCTCAAGTTCTTTCTTGGTCTATAAATCAAGCAATCCAATAAATAGATCTTCATCAACCAAGCCAAATACACAAGGGAGATACTCAAGAAATTTGGCATGGATGGTTGCAAGGTAGCAAAAACTCCAATTAGTGGTACCATCAAGCTAGATAAGGATGAATCGGGCAAAATGGTAGATGAAAAGAGATATCGAGGTATGATCGAATCTCTGCTTTGTCGTACTGATTCTAGGCCAAATATCATGTTTAGTGTTTGTATGTATTTGAATGTTGTCAAGAGGATTTTTAAATATTTGCATGGCACAATTCACTTAGGGTTATGGTATCTTAGGAATTCTTTCTTTAGTCTCATAGGATATTCGGATGCGGATTATGCAGGTAGGTTATTAGATAGAAAAAGCACTTTCGAAACTTGCCAATTTATGAGTGAATGTTTAGTTTCTTAGTTCAATAAAAAGCAAGTGTAGGTTGCCTTATCCACCATAGAAGCCGAGTATATAGTTGCGGGTTGTTGTTGCACCCAAGTCCTTTGGATGAAACAATAATTAAAGGATTTTAGTAAAGTGGTTGATCACATTCCTATTAAATGTGATAACACAAATGTTATTAATCTCTTTAAAAATCTCATCCAACACTCTAGGAGCAAACACATACATATTAGACATCATTTTCTTAGAGATCATGTGTAAAAGAGTGATGTTGTGTTAGAATTTATTGACACAAATCATCAACTTACAGATATTTTCACTAAACCTCTAAATGAAGAAAGGATGAACTTCATTAAGAGAGAATTGGGAATGCTTGATGGAAGCTCCCTAAAGTGAAAATTTTTGATCTTATGCGCAATATTGCTATGTGTATTAATGTTTATTGATTTGTGATATTTGTGGTTGATATAATTAAAGTGGATCACACTTTTTTTGTTCAAAATTCAACTATTTTTCATTGATGACTCATAATTCGTGGTCACTATCCTTCCTTTACGATAGCGAATTACAAGTCAATTTCACTCGACTGTCAAACATCAATTTGCTATCACAAAATTTTTGCTCCATCGTAAATTTTGGTCAAATTTTCAAATTTTTGACCGTTAAGGCACGTATTTCCAAGGAAAATTTGTCAGTTACTCATATTTTTCAGAATTCGCGGTCACGACTCATGAATTCGCTAACACGAATTAGAGTAGCCGCTTAGACATTTAAGTGATTTGACTGCCAACCGTTGCCAACTCTTCATTAACTAATTTCTAGTCGTTTATAGCTGTTTTTACACCCCTTCAAAGGCTCTAAATACCACCTTCAACAATGACTTACTCACCACTATTCCAAACATCTTCACTCTCTCAAATCTCTCTAAAAATCTCCCAAACTCTCTTACTCTTTTGTTATAGCTCCAAAGAAGTTCTCCAAGGCAGACAAAGGGAAGGTAGTGGCTCAACCCTCTGCACCCCCTACCCTTCATCTCATGAAAGGTGTTACCAAGGAAGAAAAAGATAAGTTTAAAGCTAACTCTTCCAAGATCATTCTTCCAAACAAGATACCCTCAACTTTTATGTTAAAGACCTTAGGTATTAATGCTGAAATACGTACTTTCCTCCCAAATTTGGGCTGGAACAACTTCATCTTTTGAGATGAACTCGGTTACGAAGAGGTTGTGTGAGAGTTTATGTGCACCATACAATTGAGCCAAAAAGCCAATTCAAGAGTAAGGCAATACAGGTTAGTGTTCCGAGCCTTTGGGAACCCTTTTCTCATTACCTTCGACCAACTCTCTTCTTTATTTAATTTGCAAGTCGAAGAAAACATCCCCTTCATAATCTCTGCACTTGATGTTATCTATTCTGAGTTTTGGTCGAAAATTTCTATCGAAACCAAACACGATCCTCGCTCTTCTTTATCTAAACACATCAAATCCCTAACCCTTTGGATACTCCATCGTATCATCACCTTTTCCATAAGTGCAAAAGGTGTTGGTAACGAGAAATTGTTCCAAAAAGACTTGGCATTCCTTTTTTACCTTGTAAAAAATAAACCTATCCAGACTAGTCAGTACCTTATGAATCAATTGATTCACATGAGTACCAAACCCAAAAGCCAATTTTTGTTGTCCTCAGATATCACAGCCATTTATCAATTTGTTGGAGCCCTTGATGTGGAAAAAGAAAAATTCCTTACCAAGAAACTTCTACTATCCCAAAACTTTCTAGATCTCACCTACCTTATAAGCGCCAAGGCTATTCATCTTGACACATATGTGCATACCCTTGGTGCAATAGGAGCAAAGAAGATGGAAACCTTATAAGCTTCAAAAAGGAAACGACTCCACATTTAAGAAGGCACAATGCAAGTCCCTCCTCCTCAACCCAAACCAAAGACTAAGTTGTCTCTTACCTCTATTGATCGCAAATTGGATAAATTGATGAGGATGATGAAGAAGAGATTCCTATTTCTATCACATCTTCATAGTGATATGGTGGATCTTCAAAAGAAACTAGGGGTTCCTCCTTGTCATCTTTCGAACTTCACCGAACTTGAAGATACGCAAGATGGAGATGGCAATGAAAACAAAGTTGAGAATGGGGATGAAGTTGAAGGAGCAACACAAGAGCAAGAGGAAGCATCTTCTAGAGATGATGATGATTCTCATATTCTCTACATTAGGGATCCTTTGTATTTTTTTTCTTTTTTTTTTATATTTCAAATTTTTGTGATCCCACAGTTATAGATATATAAAAAGTTATTTGTTTGCAATTCATTGTCTTATGTGATTGATGAATTTTATCTTTATGTTTTGCATTTGCTCCTTATGTTCACTTATGCTTGTTTTTTCTTTTTTCTTATGCACCTTCTTTTTTATCTTGCCAAAAGGGGAGAGATAGTACTAACTTAAGATTAAGGGGAAGAAAATAATAACTTGGAACTCATAGCATAAGTTGAGGGGGAGCATCATTCATAACTTCATACTTAGGTTTTTTCAATGATTGAATGTCATATTTAGGAAATCTTTATCTTAAGTATTACTCATTGAAATTTTACCTTAACTTCACTCCAACTTAATAATTATACATTATTTTCCCTTTGGATTAATCTAAGTTGTCAAAATCAAAAAGGGGGAGATTATTGGACTAGGGTAATTAATCCTAAGTCTTAAACCACTTTTGATCTTGACAAAGGAGATTGATCAATTCTAATGGTTCGTTTAAGTGTTGTTTTGCAGTTTTTAGTTAGTCTCTATATTTGAAGTTAGATGAAGTCCTTAATTTTCAAAGAAAGCAAAGTGTCTCCTACTTCTCGACCCCAACTTCATAAATCGCGACCACGAACTAGACTAAGGCATGTTGACAAATTAAACAGATGGATTTGCAGCCCTCTTTTTTATCGCGACCAATTCAAAGAAAGAAGAGCCAAAGTCACATACAAATTCATGATGTTTGTCATGTCTCAGTCGCGATTGTGAATTTCAAAGTAACTCAAGATGGAATTAAATTCACAACGACAGCTTAATAAGTGTCCCAGGTGACCGTTGAAAGACAAAAATCATAATGGCAACTTGTGGGTAGCGACCGCGAATCATGAGAAAGAAGATAAACATTTTTGGCACATGATTTCGCGTCCTAAGTCGCGGTCTGTACAAGGAGAATCACAACCGCTACTTTTGTGAGTAGGTGAAAGGCAATTGCTATATTTTCCTAGTGAACCAATGGCAAGATGACACGTGGACTAGCCGTTAGACACAAACAGGGTTTTTCACCGTAAGTTTTGGCTCTCATATGGAAATTGGAAAATCGCGACTGCAAAGGAGTAGTAGCAACTGCGAATGAAGCTTGACAAGCATTTAATGTAAAAATCTATCTAGCATACTTTGAAGATTTGATACCAATTTTATTGTAACATCTCTTTGATGGGTATAAACTATAAATACCTCACTAAACAGATGTAAATGCAAGAGAATTCATTAATTTGTAACCCAAACTCTTGTAATTTTGCTACTCAATCTTTTCTCTTCTTTAGGTGATTGTTTGGTGTGAGTATAAACACCATTTGTAAAGGTTGTACTGTGAAACTATAAAAACACTAAGAGAGGCTGTTGTGTGAGCCTTAAAAACAAAAGTGTAAAGGTTGTGTGAGCCTCAAAAACATAAGTGTAAAGATTATTGTGTGAGCCTTCAAAACATAAGTGTAAAAGTTTGGTGTGAGTTTGAAAACACCATTGGAAGATAGTGGAACACCCAATTGTTGAGAATTGAGGAGTGGACGTAGGGTCGATTATACTCGAATCACTATAAATCTTGTGTATCTTTTCTACTTATTCTCTTTCTTATCTTCTTGTTTTAATTTCTATACACCAATTCAACCCCCTCTTCTTGGTGCCTAGGGCCAATAGAAGTCCATTAATTAGAGAATTGATGATTAACTAAAGTGTTTAATTTATCTAGTTCTAAATATTAATTTAGTAACTATAACTCATTTCTATTGTCAAACAAGGTAAGACCCACATGGATATTTAAATGTTATTAAAAATGGATTGAGGTGCCTATAGTTTGAAGACTTATTTATAAATACTTTAAATATATAAAATTAAAGGATTCATTTGGCTATGTGGTTGACCCACCTTAATTAGAATTAAAGTTTATATGTTTCCTATATGAATACTTGTAAAGCAATGGTGGTCAGGTAAATAGAAAAAAGCTTATCTCTATATGATGAGAGCCTTAGTGGGCACTAGCCATCTTTTGCTAACCACCATTCCCTCTTCCAAAGACCTTGCTAGAATTGAGATTTTAGGATTTCTTTTTCATTTTCATATGGAACCTCTAGGGGTCATGCTCAAATTGTTTAGGAGTAACTATAGTATGCTACAATCAATGGAGGAGATCATCAATAGAGATATGGTTTATGAATATCTTATTTTAGCTTTAAATAATATGTATTGAACAAAAAGTTTCTTAGTTTGGAAATTTAGTTCAAAAAATTTTAATTTTCACTAGTGAAATGGCTCTTATAATATCAATAATAATTCATAGTAATTTAGTGAAATGGCTCTTGTAATATCAACACTATTAATTCTCAATGCATTGATGGCCTAAGGAAAGAACAAGATTGAAATGTTGAGCAGTTAGCCTTGAAGAAGCATAGAAAAAATCACCATTCAATTTTTATAAAAAAAGAAAAATTTTATTTTAATTTGGAAACAAAAATGACCAATGGTTTGGACATGTCTATGGTGACAACCTCTAATATGTGTGTTGTTCCTTTAAAGCTAGGCTCAAAAGTTGAGTATGCCTAAAGAAAGGTGTTAGGCACCACAGAATGCCTAGACATTGGTTCAACCTCCATTTCATCAATTTTTATTTCATTAGTCAATTGTTGATAATTATCATGTTTTATTTTATTAACATTCATCACATACCGAAAGTATAGAAATAGCCATTCGTAAAATATAAATAAATACAAAAATAAAATAAAGTTTGCAAGTCAAGAGAAGTAGGGTTAGAAGATAAAGATTAAAAAAAGGGAATTACTTAATCTAATATGGAAAATATGGATAAAACCCCAAAAATGATAAATCCATAAGAGTAAACATCCATAAATATTAATAAATTAATGACAAATAATAATATATCATAAATAACATAAACAATATTTTAAACAGATAATGAAATAATATTATCATAGAAAAAGACTAAAATACTATACATTTCAAGTTTAAGATTATATTATGATTGCATCTATAAGGGATAAACATAATGCCTTAACATATGCATTGAACATAAACTCAAAATCTTTATTTATAGCTTTTAGCCTTAGCCTTCGATCATGGCATCAATTGTATTCTTAATTTGTAAAACAATTTATATGTGTGTGGCGGGGGAAGTATAAGCCCTCGTGGGAAACTTAGTAAGGAATTTATATTATCCACATGCACGCTCACATGCCTTAAAATGAATGTATCTCTATCTATATGGCATAACATCCCATATAATAATTACATGACATATAACTACACATCCAAATAGTCAAGCCTATAATGATCCCTACTTAGTTTACTTAGCATTCCTTATATGGGAAAGTTGCATCACCAACCATGTCCTTTATTTATCTTTTACATGGGACCAACCATGTCATCATTATGTATCATTCATTTATTTAATATGGTCTCAATCCTTGAATAACTAGATATGACTTTTTGTGTTCCCACTTCTTCCTTGAACTACCCTCACATCACATAGAATTTATGCACAACATTGCATCATGGCATTTCATTAGAACATATGACTTTTATATTAACATATCTTACCTTATTATGACTATACTTTTAAAACTCATGATACATGTATATAATGGACAATGAAAAGCAACTAAAATTTCTTAACTTTCATTACTAGGCATAACCTTTCCTTTAATTTGGCTTTGCTTTTTCTTTATCTCTTTGCCTTAGCCTTATTTACTAGTAGCTTTATCCTTATTTTCTCTTAATCACGTCATTTATACATATGCCTAACATATACATTCATTACGTCATTACTATGGCATCTAAAATATGGAGAGTGACTCAAATTCATCCATAGAACATATAACATAAATATAACATATAGCATAATAAGGAAAAAATGTTTATAAGGACAATGAATTCCTAAACATCAATCAAGCATTTAAACATAACTTTCATTAGCTCTAACTCATAACTTAACTATTGTCCTCTATACTTAGCTCATTATCATCATTTCCTTTTTATTTCATTCATGGTATCAACATTAAAATAACTATTTAATTATATAGAAATCCAAATGTAGAATCTCTAACTCATTTCATAATCATCAATTTATACTTTTAAATTCATTAACATATTCATTTTTCATCATAAATCATCCATATACTCATTACGATATTCATGTATGATCATACCTTAACTAATGAAAAACATCTTCTTCATTTACATATGAGCCCAACCATAAGATATATAGTGTCAAACATTATTAAAGAACTCAAACAACATTAATCGTCTTACAACAAAACTCATTTACATAAAAAATAATCATTAAGCTCCTTAAGATATCAATATCTAAACTTATGTCAGATAAGGTATAAAACATCTTCCAAGTATTAATTGTCACCAATAACATGAAATTTAGGATGCCAATTAACATTTAAAAATTTAAGAATAATCAAAAGAACAAGTATTCAATCCATGTGAATCAATTTCTTTCAAAGCTTTAATCGATGGCTATAACATCAAGTAAGTTATCCTAGAACATAAATTTATCTTTCCTACCTTAAAATAGTCTAAATATACCATAAATATATCTATTTAAACATAAATCAAACATATGTAAAGGATGGCAGATGGGGGACTCACCTAAAAGAAGTAGAAAATCATGAAACTAAGCTTTAAAGATGGAGAAAAGAGGTTAAGCTACTTAATTTCTCCATGTTATATTTAGTGTTCATGGATGGAAAGAGAACTATGAGAGACTTTCTTTGTGTTCATGGATGGAAAGAGAACTATGAGAGATTTTCTTTATGTTCATGGCTATTGAAAACTAATGAAAAATAGAATTGAATCAAGTTTAAGGAAAAGATAAAGAGAAAAAGATGTGAAAAGATTAAAATACCCAAATAGAGTATTCTAGGAAAAGTCTGCCAAAATGTAACTTTTAAAACATAACACTTATGAGACCTTTGCTTCCGACCTTTTTTTTCCTTTCCTTATTTCATTTCAAACACCAACTTTACTAATGAAAAATAGAGTTAGAGTCATGTTTAGATAGAAAATAAAGAGAAAAGAGTGTAAATAGTCTAAAATGCCCAAATTAAGCATTCTAAAAAAGGGCCACCAAAATGCAACTTCCAGACCATAATACTTATGAAAGCTTTGCTTCTAATCTTTTGTTATTCCCTTCCATACACTTTAAATACTAACTTTAAGCACATAAAACACATCATTGGCATATCATTTGGTTACATATTAAGCACACTTACCTTAGTAGCTATTGAAAGATTATGCACTAAACTTAGCTTATACCATAGCTGTCATCATTGTTTCTCATTTCATTTAACATGTTTTTTAACATAACATTCTTTCACAAATAATATTAACATATTCTTTATTATTAAACCTCTAATGTCACCATCCATGCGTTAATCACCATTTCTTATGTATACGTACTTATATATCTTAACTTACACTTATTTTTTCATTATGACTCAACATTTTTCACCTTCAGATTTCTTAGTCATCATTTCTAACTCATATCATATCTTAATTAATCATCATTATATTATCAAATTATCACTACTTCATCGAATTTAGCTTTCTTATCCTCATCATTTAGGGGAAAAGTCTTAATTTATGAGTAACTCCTAAGAACCAAGTTTTGAATATTACATTGTAGAACACCTACAAAGTTTACTTGTAAAGGTTTGAGTGCCACATGTTAAGTTATGTAAGTTAGTAAACTCCCTAGTAGTCACTAGAGAAGAGGATATAGGCTAAGATTGTGCTGAATTTTTATAAACTTTATGTCTCTTGTATGATTACTTTGGCATTTATCGTGTTTAGTTGTCAATAATTGCCATTGCCTTATTTATCTCCTTTCTAAGGCTTTTTATGAAAATAGAAGTCAACTTTTCAAATTTTAAAAAAGTAGACATTACAGCTTATTAATCATCATTAGAAATCCTTTATGGTCACTAAAGTTCCAGTAACTCTTTTTGATGGGCATTGGTTGTCAACAACTGGCATTGAGTTTTTCTATCAATAGCCATTAGATGTCTTCCTAACCAATATTGTAACAAGGAATTTTAGTTACCCAGGGCTAGACTATAATTTTATTCTCACCCTAAGCTAAAGTATAGACGTTCTTTTTTTTTTCTTGCTTGAGAACATCCTTTTTTGGTGCTTAATTGAATGAGCAAGTTTAGGGAAAAAATACTAAGAGTACTTAACTTTATAAAGTTACATGATTTTTTTTTAAGTTTTTCCTAAGTTACCCTGAGTTATAGCCCACCCCAACCCCTACATTCTTCTGACCTTGTTTTAACAAACATTAAGACTTTTAATGATTATTACCCCAGCTTTAATTTAGGCAAAATCATTAATATGATTTATGAAGACACTTCATTGGAGTGTCAAGATTCATCCATAATCATTTGTCTCTCCATGATCACTAAATGTTCTTTCCACGATCAATGAGCTACTTGCCAAATTAGGCAAACAAGTTAGTATACTTCTTAAAGACTTTTTGGATGAGTCGTTGGCCATGCCTCAGGTTGTTATTACTTCCATGGTTAATGGAATGCTTCCCATGATTATTAAAGTGTTTGACTCAACTTGTCTTCGCTTTTTATTTCTTTCTATTCTTACACCTTTTTTGGCCTTAAAGTTCATAAATGTCTTGTCATTGGCTTGTTCATTTGGCATACTCATGTCTTCCTAACTTAAGATGTGTTTTACCTCCTTCTCTAAAAGTATCTTAAGGGAACAAGTATTCTTCCTATATTTTAGGTATATCTTCCTCCTTAGATATTTTAGTTTCATCTTTAAAAGCATATAAAGGCTCAAATATTCTCCCTCTATGTCCTTAGGTATTTTTCTTTCCTCAAGGCATTATCCTTGAGATATATTTTGTCTCCATTCTTAAAAGTAACTTAAAGGATCAAATAACACCTTATACAAAATAAGATAGAGTCCTACAAGCATAGAAACTAAAGTGTAAAGGTTAGAACTTTTCAAATTTGTGTAAACATTCATAACAAATCATTCAACTATATGGTACAAGCAAGTGCCTTATTATTCAAATAATATTGAATTTGATCCAAGTGGAATTTCAATAATATTGTAAACACACAGAAATAAGCCTTTTGTATGCTTTTTCGTATCCTAATAGAATTCATACTACAAAAAAATATGAATTATGACACTAAAAATTGACTTGTAAGTTAGCCCCTTTGAATTTTTTTTTCTTATGTTAGTCCTCATATTGCAAATCATTATCAATTATAAGTTGCAAATTTTTAATAATGATCGCTTCAACTTATCATCATCATCATCTTAGCCTATATAAGAAAGAAAATTTTAGATTTTGTTAAGATAATATTACATTTGGTAGTGCTTTATTCTTGAATCCCATCACTAAGTTCTTCTTTTTCTTCAATGTGAGTTCATCACTATATGCAACTTCTTTAATATCATTTTCTTGAATCTCTTGCACATCTATATTTTGTTTATCATCATCCTTACCACCTATTATGGGTATGGAAAAACCATGGTTATTACCTTTATTGATATCTTTGATTTATATAACTTAATTAGTAGTAGATATAAGATGATTGGTATGAGTAGAAGTGGGATTAAAAATTTGCATTACACATACCTTGTTCAATAATTTTATATTCATATGTATTAATTCTTGAATTATTTTTTTACATTTCTACAACACAACTTCTTGCTTTTTAGATTTGGAGACGAAGGATATCATCTTTTGATCTTGCTTTTAAATAGTCTCGCGGATAAGGGTTTTTAAGCCCTTTTTAAATTATTCAATTTTTTTGAAATACAATTATGAGAAGTTTGAGAATGCATAATGCACCAAAAAAGTGATCTAGTACTAAATGATATAAGATGTAATCTTAATATTTGTTTGGCAGCCAAAAAAGGAAGTGAAATTAAAATAAAGTGAAGAAGAGTAAAAGAAAAGACAAAAGCTCAGGGAAAGATAAGAGAATTAGAAAAAGAAAAAATTTGGTTATTTTGTTCAACTTGTTCTAGTATCAATTATAGTTACTTTTTATATAACAATCTACATCAACTATACTTTTTATATAACAATCTACATCAACTAACTTCCTTAATTCCTAGTAATTAATTGTCACGTCATCAATCTAAAAGTCTTGTTAAGTCATCAATCCTATAACTATTCATATTAGCTTCCAATTTGCTCACTTATATGCACACTTGCCAGCAAAGTGAAATTTGATTTTAATGACATATAAACCTGCAATGTCAACGTGCGAACAAAATTCAATTAGAAATACTAAGGTAAACATTACTTATAATATAACATTAATATAATATTTTATTTAATTCTAACCTTAAATTCATTTCATTTAAAATTCATTTGCAAATAAATTTCTTACATAATTCATTTATAAATGAATTTCTATATTTGATATAAACTATAAAATAAAAGTAAATTTTATTTTAAATGAAATAAAACTTTTGCTTAGTATAAGTACATAATTCAATAAAATTTTTCATTTTTATAAAAATATTCTTATGTTTTTTTCCAAAAAAAAAAATTATGAGAGAGAGAGAGAGAGAGAGTAAGTAAAGAGAATAAGAACAAGGAGAGAAAGGAGTAGAAAGAAAAGAAAAGTGAAAAGAAGGAAGGAGAGTGAAAAATATATTTTAGCTAAGGGTATTTTTACTATAATAAAAAAATTTTACAACTTTAAAATTCATTTAAAAAATTTTATTAATTATGATAGAATTTGTTTCACATAATATTTGATTCAATTATAACTTAAATTTTTTTTTATTTGCAAATAAGTGTATTATAGAATTTATTTGCAAATAAATTTTTATATTTGGTACACTACAAAATAAAAATATAATTCATTTCAAATGAAAGAAATTTTGTGTTTATTTTAAATGTAGAATTTAATAAATATTTTATTTTATACTATTCTCTTATTTTTTTTAAAAAAGTTTTATAAACATAAAAAACACAGAAAAGAAAAGAAAGTACAAAGACAAGAAAGAAAAAAAAAGGGAACAAGAGAAATAAAAGAGAAAATAAAAAATATTTTAATTAAGGGTGTTTTCTATCAAATTTAATAAATTTTTATTTAATTATAATAAATTTTAAGAATTTAATGAAATAAATTTAAAAATAAATCTTTATTTATACCAAATATACAAAATATGAGTTTATGAAAAATTCATAAAAAAAAAATAGAATTCATTTATACCAAACATAATGATAGTTGTAGCCAATTTTAAAATTTTAATGAGATTCAAATAAATTTTTATATATAGTAAACAAAAAAAATATAAATTTACAAATAAATTTTATAAAATTATAAAATTTACTTATATCAAATGCACTCTAAATTTGTTTATCCTTTTTTAAAATCAAAATCTGTTTTTTAAAACCAAAGTCATAATATAACATAGTGTTTTGTTCAATTTTAATTTAAAATTTATTTCATTTAGAAATAAATTTCTTATTGAATTCATTTGCAAATGAATTTCTATATTGATATAATAAAAATAAAAATAAAAATTATTCCAAATAAAATGTCTTTAGTTTAAGTATAAAATTCAATAAAATGTTTTATTTTATAAAATATTCTTATTTTATTTTTTAAAATTTTACAAATAAAAAAAATACAAGAAAAAGGAGAAAGAGAGAGTAGAGAGAGAAAAAGAAAATTGAAAAAATATTTTGTTGAGCCTAGCTTGGGGAAAATGTTGAACCTAACCTGTTTTGATGATTACAAGCACATCTCAACAGGCGTTGGACCAAGTGACTTGATTTGAGCAAAATTCTCAAGATCTCAACATGGGCATTGGAGAAGTTCCCAGGCAGAGCTAAGATCTTGGACCTCCAACGAGACACTCTAAAAAGTGCAATAAACATTGAGATCTTTTTCAATAGGCATTGAAAGTTCATCAACAACCATTAGACTACTATTGAAAATTTGAAAAAATAAAGCATTCAAGTTCACATTCTCCTAGAAATTTGCAACGGGCATTGTTCATATCTCAATAGGAGTTCAAGTTGAATTCCAACAAGTGTTGAGAATTGCCAACAACCATTGAAGAGTTATTGAATAAATAATTAAGAAAGTAAAAAAAGAAGCATCCAGGTAAATCACTCTCTAACAACTAGTTCCAACCAGCGTTTTGATAGTATTAATGATCGTTGAAATTGTATTTTATTTGAAAATCACTTGATTGATGACTGAACAACAAGTGTGGAGAATGTCCAATAGGCGTTGAGTGTCTACTCTAGTGACATAAAGTGATAGCCTTTTTTTTTTTTCTAATGGCTAGTTTTGTGTCTTTACCTATAAAAGGACACTTTCACAACAAAGACAAAAAGAAAAAATGTTCAAAATACTTTTATAATGAAAGTTATCTTTGAATAAAAGGGCTGAAACAAAGAGTGATCTAACTTACAAGAGAAGATCATTATCAAAGCTTATAAGAGTTGTCTTCAAAAATACAGTTTGAAGAACAAGCTTATAGACTTTCTCTTAAAACTCTCAACCAAATTAAGCATACCATGTAGGTGTATTCTTAATTATTTATTACTTGAGTGAGAGTTTTTCTTAACTCTAAGTTGTAATTTCATTTGAAAAAACCTTTGGTTAGAAGATCTAAAACCATACTTTACGAAAGGTTTAAAGAAGTACCTATAAGCTTCTTTAGGAAATTATCTTAGTAACATCCATAAGTTTACTTGAAACGGCTTGGTAGTGCCCATAAACTACTATTGTAAAGTAGGTAGCATTTATAAGCTATCTAAATAATGAAAGGCTCTAGTGGGAATACTAGAGGAAAGGACGTAGGCAGGTTGTGTCGAACCTCTATAAATTGGTCTTGATTTTTCATTATTTTTGCACTTGTTCTTATTTTTTATTACTTGCCACTGCCCTATTCAACCTCCCTTCTAGGGCAGCAAAGGACAACAATTGGTATCAGAGCTAGTACCTTCCTTAAAGCTTAAGTGCTTAGAGTAGAGATCATGGCAAGTCATAAAGAATCACAATCAGTCCACAAGCCACCTTTCTTTAAAGGAGATTACTACAGGTACTAGAAAAACCATATGGAGATCTTTCTTAACAGTGAAACTATAGATCTATGGGACATTATCAAAAAGGAAGAGAAGTTCTAACAAAACTAATTGGAGATGTTTTAGTACCAAAGCCTAAGAGTAAATGGACAATTTAAGAAAATAAGACAAATTTGAAAAATAGATGAGCAATGCATGTTCTCTTTTATGCAATCCATAAATCTCAATATTCGAAGTTGCAAATGTGTACATCAATAAAAAAAATATGGGACACCTTGCAAACTCAGCATCAAGGAACCAACAAAGTCAAGGAGAAAAAGATACAAATGCACACACAAATGTATGAAACATTTGTATATCAACTTGGTGAAACCATCACTGAGATGTACAATAAGTTTATTGATATAATGGGCACTTTTAAAACTCTTGGAAAGTCTTATTCCAATAGGGACATGATAGTAAAGATTCTGAGAACACTTCCCAAAGATAGGTGGGAAGCTAACAAGCCAGCAATAGAGGAAGCAAACAAGTTGGAAGCCTTATCACTATATGAGTTCATGGAAAAGCTATTGGCCCATAAAATCACTCTTGAGAAACCAACTGAAAGTACTAGAGTGAGAAAGAAAGATTTGGCACTAAAAGCCAAAGAGGTACGCTTTAAATTCCCATCTACTTCTTGTTTGCTAACATCTTCTTCTTCTAATGATGATGAAGATAGTAGTGAAGATGAACACCTCGCCCTTATCATAAATAAAGTAAAGAGATTTCTCCCAAATCAAAAGAACAAAAAGGCAAGGAGATATAAGAAGAAAGGTAACAAGAGTTAACTCATTTATTATAGATGCAATGAGTGGGGGCATATAAAGTCAAATTGTCCTAAGTTGAAAAAGAACAAATGTTTTTTTCGAGAAACACACTTTCAAGAGAGAAAAGGAAGTGTATAAAGTTACTTAGAATGACACTGGTGACTCTAAATCTGATAAGGAAGAAACTAAAAAGGAGTTGGCCAACCTTTGTCTAATAGAAACTGAGGAGAAATCAAATAAGTCCTCAAGTGAGCACTCCTCTATGGTGACTATGTGGTAAATCCTCTTAATTCTTACTCTATAGATGAGTTGTATTCTATTATTACCAAGCCCACCTTGAAAGTAGATACTCTCAAGTTTAGCACCTCTTCTCTTAAGAAAGAGAACAAATCTTTAAAAGATTATGTTAAGAATCAAGAGACTCTGGCTAAAAAGGTTGAGTCTCTCATAGCTGAGAATTTTAAGCTTAAGGATAGCCTCAGCAAATTCATCAAAGGAAAGAAAAAGTTAAACTCCATCCTTAATATTCAAACAAGCCCATCCAATAAGCATGGATTAGGATATAATGTCTCTATTTCTACTGCTCCTTCTACTTTCAAGACATTCTTTGTTAAGTCTAAGGAAGTTAATACACCTAAACCCATTATAATGCCAAAATTCCCAAGAAGGGAAATGCCAAGATAAATGGCATAAAGGCTAAGTCATAACATATTCATACATAATTGAAACATGCTCCTTCTAGAGCAAATTATGCCTATATGTATCATTCATACAAGCCTAAGAGGCAAAGTGTCTAAAGGCATAGAAATTGTCATAACCATGGATATAGATACATACCACATAAGAGAATTCTTCATATGAGAAACACTCCTATAAATATGGTTTAAGGGAGTTACAAGTCTCACAAATACTTTATGCATGCTTCAGCTAGAAATAAGGCAATAACTCACTTTAATGGTGATTATTTTTATTGTGGTATATATGGCCACATTGTCTATCACTGTCATTCTATAAAGTATGATGAGCAAATGGCAAAAGGTAACCCCATAGGACCCAAGAAGATTAGGGTACTTAAGACTTGATTTTCTTTGTTTTACAAATGTGTTTGGAATCCCAAGTTGGAGAACAAGAGTGGTATCCTGATAGTCAATGTTCAAAGCACATGACAGGAAAAAAAAGTTATTCATGCAAGTAGAGAAGATTGAAGGACATGGAAACATGTATTTTGGAGACAATGGACAAGCCAAAATCATTGGCATAGTCTTTATAGTGGATAAAGGTAAAACTTGGCATAAGAGGGTAGGACATGCTAGCATAAACTACTCAATAAGAAGAAGAAACTTAGTTGAAGGTCTACCTAAAATCTAGTTTGTAAAGGAAAGAGTTTGTAAAGCATGACAACAAGGAAATAAGTCAAATCTTCATTCAAAGCTAAAAACAAGGTATGTTCTTTTAGACGTTTACAATTGCTTCACATGAATCTCTTTAGACCACTAAAGTATCTAGCTTGAGAGGCATGCATTATGCATTTGCCATAATAGATGATTACTCTATATATACTTAGGTATTAATCCTTCCTCATAAGGACTCTTGTTTTGATGCTTTTAAGACCTTTGTCAAGAGAATTCAAAACCAAAAATATTTGAAAATCTCTTCTATTAGAAGTGACCATTGAGGAGAGTTTGAACATGCTAAATTTCATAGCTTCTATGATGAGTATGGTATCTCACACAACTTCTTAACTTCTAGAACACCACAATAGAATGGTGTGATAAAAAGTTTCAAGAAATGGCTAAGACCATGTTAAATGAGTATAATCTTCTTAAGTATTTTTAGGCTGAAGCTATAAATACTTCTTGTTATATCTTAAATAGAGTCTTGGTAAGACCCTTATTGAAGAAAACCCCCTATGAGTGTGGAATAATAGGAAGACCAATATTGCATATTTTAGAGTCTTTGGTTGCAAGTGTTTTGTTTTAAACACTAAAGATAACCTTAGCAAATTTAACTCCAAATCCGATGAAAAAATTTTCCTTGGATACTCCACTAATAGCAAAGGGTATAAAGTCTTGAACAAGCGAACACTTGTTGTAGAGGAGTGTATGCAAGTTGTATTAGATGAATTTGACTCTAGTTCTTCAAGAATAGAAAAAGATGTTGATGATCTTAGAGGTACTATGAGTGAGCTAAACATTAAAAAAAAAGGAAAGAATATAGATAAGCCACTAGACATGAAGAGTGAACGAAATATAAATCCACCTTTTCCTTCTCCAAATGAAAAGAAAACTCAACTAGAAGAGGCTGAGTTTTCAAGAAAAATCATCCAAAAGATCTCTTCATTGGTAATCCATCAAGTCGGGTAATAATTATGTCATCTTTTAGAAATGCATATACTAGTCTTGCTTTTGTATCCCTTATTGAGCCTAAGACCATAGATGAGGCCATGAAAGATGAATATTGGGTACTTGTTATACAAGATGAACTCAACCAATTTGAGAGGAACAAAGTGTAGACTTTAGTTCTTAGACCTCATAATTATTCCATTATTAGAACCAAATGAGTCTTTAAAAATAAACTTGATGATCATGGAATTATTGTTAGAAATAAGGCTCGGTTAATAGCCAAAGGCTATAACCAAGAAGATGAAATTGACTTTGATGAGAGTTATGAACCAATAGTTAGAATTGAAGCTATTAGGATTTTGTTTGCATTTCACTTTAATTTTAAGTTATATCAAATAGATGTCAAAAGTATATTCCTTAATGGTTATATTGATTAGGATGTATATATTGAACAACTAATTAGTTTTGAAAGCCATTGACTTCCTAACTATGTGTTGAAGCTTACTAAAGCCCTATATGGCTTAAAGCAAGCTCCAAGATCTTAGTATGAGAGGTTGAGCAACTTTTTGGTAAAAAAATGTTTCTCCAAAGGTTTGGTAAACACAACTCTCTTTTCTAAAGAAAAGAATGAAGACCTATTATTAATGCAAATATATGTAAATAACATATTTGGTGCTGCTAATGTTTGTTTATGTGAAGATTTCTCTAAAGTTATGAAAAGTGAATTTGAGATAAGCATGATAAGAGAACTTAAATTCTTCCTTAGATTATAACTCAAGCAAGAAAATGAAGGAATCTTCATCAAATAAGCCAAATATTGAAGGGAACTAATCAAAAGATTTGGCATGGAAAACAACAAACCAAGCAAAACTCTAATGTGCATGAACATCAAGCTAAACATGGATGAACATAGTAAGACTGTAGATTAAAAGATATATAGAGGTGTGATTAGTAGTTTACTGTATCTCATAACCTCTAAGCCTGATATTATGTTCAGTGTTTGATTGTGTGCTAGATATCAATCTAATCCTAAAGAGTCTCATTCACATATTGTGAAACACATACTAAAATACCTTATTGGTACTCCCAACTTAAGACTTTGGTATCCTAAGAGTTCTTCATTTGAATTGAATCCATTTTCTGATGTTGATTTTGCTGGGTGTACCTTAGATAGAAAAAGTACTTCAGGTATATGTCAATTACTTGGTCAATGCTTAGTGTCTTAGAATAGCAAAAAGCAAAATTCAGTTATTTTATCAATTATTGAAGCTGAGTATGTGGTAGCTAGTCTTTGTTGTGCTTAAATCCTATGGATGAAGCAACAACTTCTTGATTACAAAGAAATTGTAAATCAAGTCGTCATTAAGTGTGATAACACTAGTGCCATCAATTTGTCTAAAAATCCCATACAACATTTTAGGAGTAAACATATAGATATTAGACATCATTTTCTTAGGGATCATTGTAATAATAGAGATATTGTATTAGAATTTATTGATACTAACCATCAATTGGCAGATATTTTTACTAAACCTCTTTGCGATGAAAGGAAGCAATTCATCAAAAGAGAACTTGGTATGATTGGATTAGCTTCAATAGGTTTTTTTCCTTCACCTTTGTCAATCTATGTATGGTTATTATTGGTTGATACTTGATATGTTACTTGAATTATTATAATTAAAGTCTCTAGACTCAATAAGCTAAAAATTTTAATTGTGTATAATCTTGATCAAAATATCCATGTATTAATTGAATTTGTGACTATATAATTGAGTTTGATTAATAATATTCATTAGCTAAGTTTTCAAAATGGTTGCATCTTTGAAACTTTGTTTTAAACTTAGTTCTATTTTGAAAAATATGGCCAACTGTCGTTATGTGTTTCCCATCGACCGTTGTGTTATTTGTGAGTTCCTCATTTTGCGTTTGTTAGTCCCCATGATCATTATGTATTTTCTAACAATTGTTATTCTTCACCTAATGGTCATTATAAATAGCCACCATCATTGGATGAAGAACACTTACTTGAACAAGCTAATAGTCATGTCCAATAGTCATTGATCAAATCAAAACAGCGGTTGAACACTCCTAATGGTCATATTTTTAAAATAGGGAAGCTCATTGAACTTCTATATAAACCCCTTCTAACGCCAAAGTCAATTTAACTTTTTGCTTTACTATTCTTTTTATTTTCTCTTCTCTCAAATTGCTATTATTTCTTTTTCACTTACATCAATCCTCAAACACTCAATCACTGGCACCCAAACCAAACTTAACCAAGAGGTATAAGCAACCAGCCTGTAAAAATGTTCAACGCTCCTACTCTAACTCCAAGACTAGGGAGAATCTGGCCTCCATGTTTACCCAGCAAAAGAAACAAACTGTAAAATCATCCGTAGAACAACAATCATCTAAGAAATCAAAACCTGTTTCAAAACCCAAAGGAAAGGAAAAGTGTCAAAAATAAAGCATATTCCTTCCCTACTTAAACAGTTCCATCTCAAGACTAAGAAAGATAATGATTTAGCTCTAAAATTGCTAAAGAGGCACTTAGGAGGTGAAAAGTTTCTTGAGTAGAGTGATCTTCAAAGATATGGCCTGGCAAAAAAAGTGGAAGAGCATATAGTGGGAATTGGATGGGAGTTGTTTAGTCACATCAAGGAACCCTCCTATCTTGAGCTTACGATGGAGTTCCTCACCACATTGGAAGTTTGGGCAATGACTGTCATGTCTGTGCTCAACAAGGTTCGATCAATTTTAAACTTTTTGGAAAGAAGTACACCTTAAGGCCAAACGATTTGGCAAAGTGCTTTGATGCTACTACCTCAGGGATAATAGAACCTCATTCTACATTCAATGTTGACGTGAACCAATTCTCGAAGTTTATCACTGATGGAAAGAGCAATTACAACAACAACAATAGCAAGGCATCAAAAATTAAAAGTTAAGCCTTAAGAATAACCCATCAATTCATCATATGGAATATAAATAAGAGAGCTCAATCAAACGAGAATTACATAATCACTGATCTATTCTATCTTTGGTGCATAAAGAATAAATAAAAGATCAACACTTCATTACTCTTAATACAAAGGATAGATGGATAGGTGGACAAAGCCAATGAGTTTGTGATGGGTCACTACATCATAAGAATTGCTAAGTATGTGAAAGTCATTCCCCAAATAGAGGATGAACTGGAAAAGAAAAACATTGTGTTGGAGAAGCTACCACAAAATGAATCTATCAGTGAGAAGATGTTTCTCAGCATGGAGATCTTACAAAGATTAGACTTTGGTCTAGTCAAGAGAGTACCAGGAGAAGGAGAAATTCCTCAACAGGAAGAGGAAAATAAGGAAATTGAAGAAGTAATAAGAATAAGGATTGCAGCAGCATAAAGGATTAGAATAAGTGCTCATGCTTCTGCTACATCTAGTTCATCTCTCACTATCTTTAAGAGAAAGGTTCTTTAGAAACTAGAGCCCATTTCCATTATTGTCTAAAGATGTGAATCTTCCACCATCTCCTTACACCAGAAAGTGTAAAAACTTCAAAGAGACATGGAGGACACCAACCAGATTCTGGATTGAATAGTGGAAGGGTTGAACTTATAACCAGGGACTCTAAGTACTCCAATTGAGCCAGACGCAACAAATGAGCCTAAGGACAAATCTTAAAACTATCCCTAGAACTATTAGCTCAAACTAATTTCCCTACTCCCTTATGTTGCATATTTACTTTATTTTTTTTCTTTTGCCTTTGTTTTCTTTTTCAAAAATGGTTGATGTAATGGACAATGGTTTTAATGCAATAAAAGGTTAACTTTTTCTATTTATACTATTATTTGATTCCATTTCCTTTGCTATTATTATTCTTGTCTATTTCTTTTTGATAATGACAAAAGGAGAGAAGGTAATACCATAGAAGGAGAAGAATGATATGACAAAGGTAAAGGAAAAGATAAATGTATGTGTAAATAAGAAGAAAAAGACAGAGAAAAGAAAAAAAATGATATGTAAAAGGTATATGTGTAAGGTAAAGAAGGAGAAGTAATAAAGTATATGCATGGTAATGACTTGATATGCAAAGGAGAGTATATATGTGAACTTATTATGGAAAAGAACTTAATATGAGAACTTGTTATAATAATGCATATAATATGAAAATAAGGGGGTGTTATATGAACATATTATTATAACTTATGCACTTAGTGGTAAAACATACTGTTTGATATTTTGATATACTTAAGGATGAGCTAGAATTTGATTAACTCCATTACATGATGTACACTTTCATTTTTGCAAGTTTGATTAACTTTGATAGATTGTTTGTCATCATCAAAAATCGGGATAATGTTGAACCTAGCTTATGTTTATGATTACAAACACATCTAAAAACTAACCTTTGCCCAAGTTGTTTATGTAAAATCTTACAAGTACATTAATTTATTAAACAAAGATGTTTGAACAAAAGGCATGGTGAAAACTCTAAGTATTCAACTCCAACGGGTGTTGCCATATTTCAACAAGTGTTGTGACTCTAACAATCAGCATTGAAGGATCTTAACAGGCATTGAAATGATACCTAAGTATGAGTAAAGTCTTCTGAACCTCTCAACCATCATTTTTCTCAAGCACAACAGACATCAGATGACTCAATCATTTGAGTTGTGCAAGTTGATCTTCGCAATGGGCATTGTAATTTTGCAGCAAGCATGGATCTTAACATTTGAATAGGCATTGCATTTTTATAATAAGCATTACACAAAGTGACTTGATTTGAGTAAAATTCTCAAGATCTCGACACAGGTGTTATATTCTACCAAATGATGTTAAAGAATTTCCTAGGTAAAGCTAAGATCTCTAGGCCCTCTAACAAGGCACTTTCAAAAATACAATAGGCATTGAGATTTTTTTCAATGCACATTGCAAGTTCACCAATAACCATTGAAGTACTGTTGAAAATCTTGAAAAGTAAAGCATCAAATTCATATCCTCACACAAATTTGCAATAGGCATTGTTGATATCTCAACAAACATTGAGAATTGCTAACAACCATTTAAGAGTTATTGAATAAACAATTGAGAAAGTTAGAAAAGGAGCATCTAGCCAAATCTCTTTCTAATAGCTAGTTCCAATAGGCATTTTGATAGGACCAAAGACCATTGAAGTTGTATTTTGTTTGAAAATTATCTAATTGATGACTGAACAATAGGCATGGAGAATGTCCAATAGGCATTGAATGTCTACTCTAGTGATATAAAGTGACAACCTTTTTTTTTCTAATGGATAATTTTATGTCTTTACCTATAAAAGGACCATCTCACAATAGAAACAAAAAAAGAAAATGTTTAAAAAAAGTGAGTACTTTTATAGTGAAAGCTCTCTTTGAATAAAATGGATGAAACAAGAATGATCTAGCTTACAAGAGAAGATCATTGTCAAAGCTTGTAAGAGCTATCTTCAAAAACAGAGTTTGAAGAATAAGTTTTCAGACTTTCTCTCAAAACTCTCAACCAAATCAAACATACCTTGTAAGTGTATTATGAATTGTTTATTACTTGAGTGAGAGAGTTTCTCTTAACTTTTTAAGTTGTAAGTTCATTTGAAAAAACCTTTGGTTAGGAGATCTTAGGAGATCTAAAGCCATACTATATGAACGGTTTATGGTAGTATCTATAAACTACTTTGGAAAATGGTCGTAATAGCACTCGTAATTCTACTTATATTGGCTTCCTAGTGCCCAAAAACTACTGTTATAAAGGTAGTTGATAGCACATGTAAGCTATCTAATAGTTAAAGGCTTTAGTAGGAATACTAGAGAAGAGGACATAGGTAGGTTATGTCGAACCTCTATAAATTGGTTGTCTTGATTCTTCATTATTTTTGTACTTTTTCTTATTTTTTATTACTTACTATTGCCCTATTCAACTCCCCCTTTTTATGGCATTAGGGGATAATATATTTTAACTAAAATATTTTTATCATAATAAACAAATTTTATAATTTTAAAATTCATTTGCAAATTCTATCAAATTTGATAGAATTTGATTTAGTTATAATCAATTCTAAGGATCTAATGAAATAAAATTGCAAATTATTTTTTATTTATGCCAAATACACAAGATATATTCAACTTAACTAAGCCTTAATCCCAAGCTAATTGGGGTCAGTTATATGGAATCGCTTTTTCTACTCCTAGCGATCTTAGGCCACATCTTCGAAAAGATATAAATCTTCTAAATCATTTTGAATTACTCTCCTCCACGTGAGTTGAGGTCTACCACTTCTTTTCTTACCTATGTCCACTCTAATGTGTTCTACTCTTGTAACTAATGTATCTAAAGGCCTACAACTCACATGTCTAAACCACCTCAATCTCTTTTCCCTCAATTTATCCGCTATTAGGGCAACTCTAACTTTATCCCTAATACACTCATTATGGACTTTACTTATTATAGTATGACCACACATTCATTTAAGCATTCTCATCTCTGCCACATTGATCTTAGAAACTTGTAGCACTTTTATAGCCCAACACTCACTCTCATACATCACAGCAGGGCTTATAGTAGTGCAATAAAATTTTCTTTTTAGTTTATGTGAAATCTTGTAATCACATAATACATTTAATGCATTTTGCTATTTCGTCCATCCCACTTTAATCAATGGGCAATATCCTCCTCACAACCCCTATCTTCCTGTAGGATTTAACCTAAGTATTTAAAGTGTGTGTTTTAAGGTATAACTACTACTACTATCCTCATTAAACCTACAATGCATGTACTCCATCTTAGTCCTACTAAATTTTAAAACCCTTTGCTTCTAGTGTACTTCTCTAGAGTTCTAACTTTCTATTTACTCCTGCCTGAGTCTCATCTATAAGCGTTATGTCATCAGTAAGTATCATAAACCAAGGAATATCCTCTCGTATATCTTTTATCAATTCATCCATGAGTACCATGAAAAGATATAGACTTAATGTCGGCCCTTGATGTAGTCCAACTGTGATAAGGAAGTCTCTCATATCTCCTCCAACTATACAAACACTAGTGATTACTTCATTACACATGTGCTTTTTTACTTGAATGTATCTAATTGACACATTCTTGCGCTTTAAAGTCCACCAAAACATTTATTGTGGCTCTTATTAGACTAGGTTGGTCAAACCAAAGTCAAAGACCTCTTTTGATCTTGATAATAAAGATTGATAGGTACTAATGTTTTGTTTAAGTGTTATTTTTACAATTTTTAAGTTAAGTTTGCATTGAAAGTTAGATGGAAGTCTAAATCTCTAGCATTAAGTAAGACATCCAAATTTGTAGTGAGGAACTTCTTAATCACGATTGCGACCTTTGCAATAAGGTTGGATGAATTTGGATTAGATGAATTCGAGAAGCAAATCACTGTCGTGATCAAGCCAAGGTAGACTTGAATGTTATACAGAGAGATTCACAGTGGTGTTCACAACCCAAGCCAAGATCACGAATTTTATAGTTGAATGGAAGGAACCAAGTCTACAACTATAACATGTCAAGTGTCCAAGATGACCATTGAAATATCAAAATTTGTGAAGGCGAATAACCTATTGAGTAAGTGATTTCTCTTCGCCAAACAAAAGGATTCATGGTCCCTATCACGCCTAATAAAAATCTTAATCATGACCGCGACTTTTGGTTAGTTACTCAAACACAATGGATATTTTTCTTAGAACACCAATAGTAGCATGCCACGGGACTAGTCGTTAAATACAAAATAGGGTTCTCTACCGCGATTTTGGTCTTCCTAGTGCAAATTGAAAAATTCACAACCGCGAAATGCCAGTCACGACCTCAAATTCAGTTTGACAGACATTTAATGTAAAATTTGCCTAGTTTTGCTTAGAGATTTGGACATAGTTTGTTAATAACATCTCTTTGGTGGTTATTGCCTATAAATACTCCACCAAACAGACATGAATGCAAAAGAATTTCATTAATTATAGCTAAACTATTGTAAATTTACTTTACAACTTCTTATTCTTTTTTTGAGTTATTGTTGTTGGGTGTAAGCATTAAACACCATTATATTTGGGTTTGAGAGTTAGCCTAGCTATTAAAACTCTTGTAATAAGCTAAAGTGTAATCCTTTGTAAAAGACTTGAGTGAGGTTTTTATATGAGCCTTGAAACACAAATTGTAAGGTTGTGTTTGAGCCATCAAAACATAATATACAAGTTTGATGTGAACTTGGAAACACCACTTTAAGTTGAGTGAAATACCCAATTATGAAGAACTGGGGAGTGGACGCAGGGTTTGTTAACACCCGAACCACTATAAATATTGTGTGTACTTTCTTTCTACTTTTCCTCCAATTTATAAACACTTCATCTTCCCTCCAAATTTTTTTTAGATTCCCACTAATTGAACCCCCCTTTCTTAGTGGTCAAGGGAAGAAATAGGAAGGGTTCAATATTGCCTCACAACCCATAGGATATGAGAGGCTTTGGAAAACTACCATGAAGGCACTACATTGGTGAAGTCTAGCAAACTAGAGATGTATATGATTGAATGAGAATTATTTATAATGAAAAAGAATGAAAGCATCACAAATATGATGAATAGACTTCTTTCGATCATCACAAACATTAAGAAATTCGAAAGGATTCTCACCAATCATGAGGTAAACTCAAAAATTATTAAATCTTTACCTCTTGAAAAATTTAGTGCCAAAGTTTGCATCATCTAAAAGTCAAATCCTGAGATTGGGAAGGTGCAAATTGATGTCTTCATAGGTAAGCTTTTAACTCATGAGCTAGCTTTAAAGAAGGATGAGGAGATGAACAAGATGAGAGGGCAAGGAGACAAAAATGACAAAGTAGAAAAGAAGACCTAAGCTCTCAAATCTTCATCAAAAGAAAATGAACTAGAGGTTGTTTTAAATGAGGAAATAGTGATAAAGAAGAAGAGGAATTGGCCACGCTTTCTAAATGAACAAAAGAGTTGACAAAGAGAAGAAAAGATAGAAGAAACTTTAAGAAAGTAATTCCCAACTGCAAGTAAAGAATGGATGAGGTTACATGCTATAAGTATGGCAAATAAGGTCACATCAAGTATGACTACCCCAAATTAAAAAAGAAGAAGAAAGGGGGCAAGGAGAAGAGGAAGAGCTTCAAAGTAACTTGGGATGACAGCTCAAGTAAAGAGGATGAAGAGGAGAATGTGGCAAATATATGTTTCATGGCATAAGAAAACTCTTCAAATGAGGTAAGCTCTTTACCCCATTCTTATGAAAATATGATAAATTAGATGATGTAGATGATAAGCTCTTAAAAGATCTTACTTTGAGATGTGACAAATAAAAGTCACAAATGAAAACTTACAAGAAAAAATGCTCCAACTAGAGGATAAATTGAAATCCTTAAATGATCTTGGAAGTAAATTGAGGACTTCTAACTCACAAAATCTGTAGAGAGTTTTTCTAAGTCTTCATCTTCTCTAAATTCCTTAAAAAAGGAAAATGATGCCTTGAAAGGAAAGGTAATTAAGCTTAGATATTCCATTTATAAGTTTCATAAAGGGAATGAAGTTTTAGTTACATTAATTGTATCTCAAAGACCTCTATTAGTTAGACATGGTCTTGGCTTCTATAGAGCCTCCTCATCATCTAATTATCCCCTCTCACTGCCTTCATTAGAGCTTTAACACCTCGAGCATCTAGTATTGAGGTAGGTAGTTGCAAAGAAGAGTGCTCATAACACTAAGCTACCTTTGCCTAAGGGTAAAAGAAAGGTACATCAAGGCTCAAAGCCTATGCCAAAAAGTGCTAACCATACATACATTTACACTAAGAAACATACTCACCCTAACACACACATAAAGTTCTCTTCTAACCCAACCATTCATGCACATGCTCATACTCACATCATCATGGTATGAGAAATACTCCTACTTATACCAAAGCCATGTATAGGAGAAAGACTCATAAGTTTAAACTCTAATGTTATTATTGCATGAAGTTTAGTCATATTAATATTCATTATTATATTAGGAAGGTTCATCTCAAATTAAAGGACCTTTCTTGGCCTAACTACCTAGGACCCAAGTATGCTTGGGTACCTAAACAAAAATAATTTGTTTGTGTTATGTAGGATTGTTTGGCAGCCACCAATATAGTGAATGATTAGCATGTGGATAGTGGATTCTCAAAGCATATGATGGGTAACAAGAAGCTATTCATGGCCATAAAAAGAAAGAATGTGGCAATATCACTTTTGGAAACAATGTCAATGGTAAGGTAATTGACATTAGAACTATTGATAGGAATGGTTATTCTCACATTAATGATATTTTACTTATAGATGGTTTACAACATAATTTGCTTAGTATAAGTCAATAATGTGACAAGGGTAACAAAGTCACTTTTGACCCTAAAAAATGTCGAATTACCACTTTGGTGGATAAAAGGTAGTCTTTAAGGGTGAAAAGAAGGGTAATACCTACCTAATTGATTTAGACAATTTGGCAAACCATTCTTTCAAGCGTTATGTGTCACTTAGCAATGAAGCTTGGCTTTCACATAGAAGACTTAGATATGCTAGAATGGAGCTCTTACAAAGCTTATCAAAAGGAAAGCTAGTGGAACATCTTCCCAAGCTAAAGTTCTCAAAAGACAAGACATGTGGACCATGCTAAATGGGAAAACAACATCTATCCTCTTTCAAAGCAAAGAATGTTTTAAGTACATCTATACCTCTTCAACTTATCCATACAGACTTGATTGGACCTATAAGGAGTGCTAATTTAGGTGGAAAACATTATGCACTTGTCCTAGTTGATGATTACTCTAGGTTTACTTAGGTATACTTTCTAGCTCATAAGCGACACCTTGGATGCTTTTAAAAGTTTTGCAAAAATAGTTCAAAATGAAAAGGGTTACTTCATTTCTTCTATAAGGAGTGACCGTGGCAAAAGAATTTCAAAATGAATCTTTTGAATCTTATTGTTTAGAGAATGGAATTTTTCACAATTTTTTAACTTATAGAACACCACAATAAAATGGTATTGTAGAGAGAAAAAATAGAACACTAGTAGAGATGGCTAAAACTATGCTCAATGAGTATTCATTACCTAAATACTTTTAGGCTGAAGCCATCAATACTTCGTGTTACATTTCAAATCATGTTTTCAAAAGATCCATTCTCAATAAAACTTCTTATGAGCTTTGGAATGATAGAAAGCCTAAGTTGTCATACCTAAGAGTCTTTAGATACAAGTGCTACATATTAAATACTAAGGATAATCTTGGAAATTTAGATTAAAAGACAAATTAAGGTATTTTTCTAGGATATTCCACCTCTAGCAAATCCTATAGAGTTTTCAATAAAAGTACTATGGTTGTTGAATAGTCTATGAATAATGTGTTTGATGAATTTAGTAAACTTAATCCTGGGAAAGGTTTTCTTGTTGATAATCTTGTAGGTGACTTTGAAAAATTAGAGTTGAAGTTAACCTCAAGAGAAATGGCTAAAGACCATGATGAAGGCAAGTCATCAAGAGAAGAAAAAAAATCTTAACATCAATAAGTGGAAACCTCAAATTAAGATCTTCCCAAGGATTGGAGAGTTTCTAAACATCACCTAAAATATCTAATCATTGGTGATATATCTAAGGGTGTAAGTATTAGATCCCAAAATACACCTAAAGGTGTAAGTACTAGATCATAACTCAATTCTTTAGGTAATAATCTTGCATTTGTTTCTCAATTTGAGCCAAAATCTATTAATGATGCTCTTTATTATGAAAGTTGGATGATTGTTATGCAAAAGGAACTCAACCAATTTAAGAGAAACAATGCATAGGAACTTATTCCTAGGCTTAAGGAACACCCTATTGTAGGATGCAAGTGGGTGTTTAGGAATAAATTAGATGAGCAAGGTTTCATTACTAGAACAAATCTAGATTGGTTGCAAAAGGGTACAAGCAAGAGGAAGGCATTGATTATGATGAAACCTATGCTCTCATAGCAAGATTAGAAGCCATTAAGATTTTTTTAGTATATGCATGTCACATGCATTTTAAACTCTTTCAAATGGATGTTAAAAGTGCATTTTTGAATGGTCTTATTGAGGAGGAAGTTTATGTTAAACAACCTCTTGGTTTTGACTCTCATGTTCTTCCAAATCATGTTGTAAGTTAAATAGAGCCTTGTATGGTTTGAAATAAGCTCCAAGAGCTTAGTACGAAAGGCTTAGTTCATTTCTTTTGCAAAATAATTTTGAAAAAGGGAAGGTTGATATAACTTTGTTTGTTAAAAAACACAATCATGATACACTCATTATACAAATATATTTTGATGATATTATATTTGGTACTACTAATAAATCTCTTTGTAAGGATTTTGTTAAGTGTATGACTAAGAAATTATAGATAAGCGTGATGGAAGAGCTCAAGTTCTTTCTTGGCCTACAAATCAAGCAAACCAAGGAAGGGATTTTCATCAACCAAGCCAAGTATAGAAAGGATATACTCAAGAAATTTGGCGTGGAAGGATGTAAAGTAGCAAAGACACCAATAAGTGCTACCATCAAACTTAACAAGGATGAATCAAGTAAGATTGCTGATGAAAAAAGAATAAAGGTATGATTGGTTCGTTATTCTATCTTACTGCCTCTAGACCCGATATCATGTTTAATGTATGCATGTGTGCTAGATTTCAATTTTGCCTTAAAGAATCACATTTTAATGTTGTTAAAAGGATTTTTAAATACTTACATGGCTCATTGCATTTAGGGTTATCGTATCCTAGAAATTCCTCCTTCAGCCTTATAGGATATTCAGATTTGGATTATGCTGGTAGCTTTCTAGATAGAAATAGAAAGAGCACTTATGAAACTTACCTATTCATAAGAGAATGCTTAGTGTCTTGATTTAGTAAGAAGCAAGTTTTGGTTGTCTTATCTACTACCGAAGTAGAATATGTGACTACGAGTTATTACTGCACCGAAGTTCTTTAGATGAAATAACAATTAAAGGATTATGGCAAAGTTATTGATCACATTCCCATCAAATGTGACAATACTAGTGCAATAAATCTATCAAAGAATCTCATCCAACGCTTTAGAAGTAAACACATTGACATTAGACATCATTTTCTTAGAGATTATGTCTAAAATGGTGATGCAGTATTGGAGTATATAGACGCTAATCATTAACTTACGGATATTTTCACTAAACCTCTCAATGAATGAAAGATGAACTTGATTAAGAGAGAGCTGGGAATGCTTAATGAAAGCTCCCTGGAGCAAAAATTGGATTTTTTGAATGTTCTTTGTTTGGTGTATTATTTTGAATGATTGATTGACGAATGACTATTATACTTCTTTGGATGTGTTAATTCTTTAATGCAAATGTGTTTTTCTATGCCAATTTGCATGAATTAAGCATCAATATATTAAGTGGATCACATCTTAGAAGGTCAAATCTTATCTCTTCATGATTTATTTTCTTGCCTTATAAATTATGGTCACTACTTCCTTTTCGCGATCGCCATTTAAAAGCACTTGTCAAACTATCTGTCACTTATCATTTCGAGATCGCTATTTTTATTCTCCACTGAAATTTTTTTCAAAATTTAAAAGTTTGACTGTTGACTCCTTCGATTTTCTAGAAATTTTTATCCGTTATTCAGATTTTTTATAATTAGCGACTGCGACTTGCAGTTCACAATCACGAATTAGAATAATTGCCAAGTGTTAATTGATTTGACTGCTAACCAATGGCACCCCCTCATTAATGGTAAATTTAACCTTTTTTTTTTTTTTTATCATTTTCACTCCTATTGTTTTGCTTATTTAAACCCTTGTAACAGTATTCTAACTCACATTTACATAATCTCTTCACCTTTCTTCATTCCCCTACCTCAAACCTCTTCTAATCTTCTCTCTTCTCTAAAGGCTCCTAAGATGGCTTCTAAAGCAAATAAAGGGAAGGGCATAGCCCAACTCTCTAGTCCTCCTGCCCTTCACTTGATGAAAGGGATCACCAAGGAAGAAAAGGACCGCTACAATGCCAATTCTTCCAAATCATCCAACCCAATAAGATTCCTTTAACCTTTCTCCTTGAATCCCTAGGAATCAAGGATGAAATCCATGCCTACCTTTTTGAATCTGGGTTGGAATAAGTTTATCTTCAGAGATGAACCCGGCAATGAAGAAATCGTTTAGGAATTCATGTGCACGGTCACTTTGAGCCGTAGAGCCGAGTCTCGAGCAAGTAGTATGGATTGATTTTCAGGGCTTTTGGGGATCATTTCTTTATTACTTTTGAGCAACTTTCCAACCTCTTTAACCTTTATATAGGAGATGATATTCCTTTCAGCATCTCTACACTTGATATTATTTACTCAGTATTTTGGTCCGAGATATCAATTGAAACCAAACACGACCTAAAAACCTCCTCAGCCAAATATATTTGGACCCTTCCCAACAGGCTTCTTTATTCGTATCATCACCTTTTCTATTAATGCAAGAGGTGATGATAATGAGAAGGTCTCTCAAAAGGACCTAGCCTTTCTTTTATGTTTAACTAAGAATAAACCTATCCAAATCAGTCAATATCTTGTGGATCAATTGATTCACATGAGTACCAAGCTAAAGAGCCAATTTCCTCTCCCCTTTCATGTCATTGTAATTTATCGATATATTGGAGCACTTAATAAGGAAAATGAAAAATTCATCACCAAGAAGTACTTGCCATCCCTCAACTTTCTTGACTTGCCCTACCTAATAAACGCCAAGGCCATACATCTAGATTCCTATGCCTATAACTTGGGTTCATTTGGGGCTAAGAGGCTAGAAACTTCTCAAGCCTCAAAGAGGAAGAGGCTCATCATAAAAAGGGTGCTCAATCACCACCTCCCTAGCTTAAGCCCAAAACCAAATCCTCTGTAATCTCTTTCTCCTCAATCAACAAGAAACTGGATAAAGTTATGAGGTTGATCAATATGAGTTCCTGTATTTTTCCAACTAAAAAGTGATTTGGTGGATCTTCAAGAGAAAGTGGGTGTTACTCCTTCCCACCTCCCTAATTTTGAGGATTGGGAGGACACTCTGAAACAAAAAGATGATCAAGAGATAGAGGAAGGTGAAGAAGTACAAAGGGGAGATGCAGATGAAGAAATTGTTGACTCTGGAGATGATGATAGCTCTCTAACCTTTTAGTTTTTTCTTAGGCTTATAGTTTCTTTTTCTTTTTCTTTTCCTTTGTTTCCTTTGTTTTTTGTATAAGTATGTGATCTCATAGTTTTCTATGAATAAAAGTGTTGTTTCCTTTGTAATTTTGGCTTCATATACTTGTTTATCATGTGTGATTGCTCTATACTTATTTATTATGTGTGATTGTTCTCTCTCAATTTATGCTTCATATATTTGTCACCTATGCACTTTTACATCAATTTTCAAAGTTTACTCTTTTTTTGATCTTGCCAAAAGGGGAGAGAAATAAAAGTAAATAGTTGTAAAAGAATTTGCATGATATATTATCAAGGGAAGTATAAGTTGAGGGGGAGCAATAGGATCAATCTAATTCATAATATAAATCTTTAACAAACTTATTTGATCAATAAGTATTTTGTTAAAAATATTGACCATCTCAACTTCACACTCATGCAAGTCATTTTCCTTAAGTAAAATCAATTTAAATTGTCAAACTCAAAAAGGGGGAGATTATTGGACTAAGTTGGTCAAATCTAAGTCAAAGGCCTCTTTTCATCTTGACAATGAAGATTGATAGGTACTAATGTCTTGTTTAAGTGTTGTTTTTACAATTTTTAAGTTAGGTTTGCATTTTAAGTTGGATGGAAGTATAAATCTCTAGCATTGAGTAAAGCATCTAAATTCACAGTCAAAAACTTCTAAATCGTGACTGCAACCTTGCAACAAGGATGGATGAACTTTGAACAAATGAATTCGCAGAGCAAATCACCGCTACGATCTAGCCAAGGAAGATTTGAATGTCATACAGAGAGATTCGTGATGGTATTTGTGTTCTAAGTCGCAATCATAAATTTTGTAGTTGAATGGAGGGAACTGAGTCTGCAACTATAACATGTCAAGTGTCCAAGATGATGGTTGAAATATCAAAATTTGCGAGGGTGAATAACCTATCAAGACCATGACCAATGAAAGTGATTTCTCCTCACCAAACATAAGGATTCACAGTCCCTATCGCGTCTAAGAAGGATCTCAATCACAACTGGGACTTTTGATTGGTTAGTCAAACACAACGACTATATTTCTTGGACACTAATAGTAGCACACCACGTGGACTAGCCATTAGACACAAAATGGGATTCTCTACCACAATTTCGATCTTCCTAGTGCAAATTGGAAATTTGTGATCATAAAATGCCAATCACAACCACCAATTTAGTTTGATAGACATTTAATGCAAAATCTGTCTAGCTTATCTTAGAGATTTAGGCATAGTTTGATAGTAACATCTCTTTAATGGTTGTTGCCTATAAATACTCCACTAAATAGACATGAATACAAGAGAATTTCATTAATTATAGCCAAACTCTTGCAAATTACTTCACAATTTCTTATTCTTTGTTTATGAGTTATTGTTGTTAGGTGTAAGCATTAAACACCATTGTATTTGGGTTTGAAAGTTAGCCTAGCTTTTAAAACTCTTGTAATAGGTTAAAGCATAAGCCTTTGTAACACTTGAGTGAGGTTTTTGTGTGAGCCTTGAAACACAAATTGTAGGATTGTGTATGAGCCATTAAAACACATTGTACAAGTTTGATGTGAGCTTGGAAACACCACTTTAAGTTAAGTAAAATACCCAATTATGAAGAATTGGGGAGTTGGTGTAGCGTTTTAACACCTGAACCACTATAAATATTATGTGTTCTCTCTTTCTACTTTTCCTCCACTTTCTAAACACCTCATCTTCCCTCCAAATTTTTTTTAGATTTTCACCAATTCAACCCCCGTTCTTAGTGTTCAAGGGCTAACAACACTCTATCATAGGCTTTTTCTAAATCAATGAACACCACATGTAAATCTTTCTTCATCTTTCTACAGTTCTCAATTGAGCTTATGCTAAGAAAAATTGCTTTCACGATGGATTAACTTGGCATAAAGCCAAATTAATTTTCCGAGATAGCTGTACAACACTGAATGCAATGTTCCACCACTTTTTCTTGTAACTTCATGGTATGGCTCATAAGCTTAATCCCTCTATAATTGGAGCAGCTTTAGATATTTCAATTATTTTTAAATATTGGAACTAAGATGCTCTTTCTCCACTCATCAAACATCTTTTTAGAGACCAAAATCTTATTAAACAAATGAGTTAACTAAACTATCCCTATATCTTTTATACATTTCCACACCTCAATAGGGACTCTCATTGGGATTACATGCTTTGCCTAGTTTAATTCTTCTCAAAGCCTCTTTAATTTTGAAAACTAAATTCTCCTAGTATTGTTCACATTCTTTTTTATCACTATATAGTCCCTACCTACTTTACTTTATACATATACATAAACCTTTACAAATTGATGAACTAACCACTTCATCAAGTACATTGAAGAATCATTTTAATGAGTCCAAGGATTTATTTTATAGATTGAGTGGATTTTCATGGAACCCAATTACTCAAATGTTTGATGCAGAAGATGAAGAATGGATGCAACTAATTTAGGTTTTTATAATTAACCTATTATTTTTTATGCATATTTTTTAGTTGCTTATTCATATTATCAATTGTCAATCTTAAAAAATAGTAAATTGACTGTAATTTTTGCTTATAAGAAAAACCTAAAGCTCAAAGTGAATGTGCACGAAAATTAAGCATTATGACAAATTTTATGAACTTTATGGTGAAGATAAAACAATAGGTGAGTTTGTTGAATGTGCAAGAGAGAAGGTGTAAAGATGGTAAAGACAATATAGCTCTAGCCAAGTTGACCTTCATGCCTATTTTGAAAATGCAATGTTTGGTTCTAAGTAAAATATGGGAAATGAAAATTTGTTCACTCCTGGATGTGCACATTCAAATAATTCTCAAGATATATCAACATCTAGAGAAACCAAATGAAACATATATGATGGATATGCTTGAGAGGCAACTTGACATGGTTAACATGGGATTTCAAGAAGTGGCCAAAGTGATGAAGGAAAGGAATATCATAGCCAAAAAGTCAATTGCCATTGCAAAGAAAAATAAATTGCAATTATTGAAAAATTTACTGTCATAGCTGAAAATGGTATACCTCATTATTATCAGGTGGAAGAAATCTTTGACAAGTTGGAAAGAAACTAATTATTTTTATCAAATGCCTATTTATTTTTATTCAAATATCCAAATAAAAAGTGTATGACTTTTCTAAAGTACCACATACACGACGGCTTGACATCTTGGTTAACCTTTATTATATATATATAAAAAGGGAAGACAAAATTAAATAATTAACGAAGCTATATTTTGAAGTATATATGAACCTCTAAATTTAACTATTCTATACATTCTATGAAACATCTATTTACATACTCAGGCCAAATTTCATTCAATATTAAAAGAAAATAGTTTTTCATCATTAAATTTTAAATCAATTTTCATATTCCATTTAGTTTTAAATATTTTTTATCATTAAATTTTATAATATAAATTAATCAATGTAACTTTATTAATTAATTATAATAAAAAAATTAATGTAACTCTAATATTAAATATTTAAAAACATGATATATTATATATTTATTATTATTTATGTGTCAATGCATTAGAACTATATATTTATTAAAGAGCCTACACTTTTTCTTTGTTTGACCATTAAATTAGATTGCATTATGAGTTAGTATTAATTATTGAGATTATAGATTCAAATTCAATAATCCAAGAATAAGCAACTTTTATCATATATATGTGTGTGCACACACACATACACACATATATAATGTGAAAAGTTTTACTAAAAATTTGAAGTTAAAAATTTCACATGGATTTTGGATATTACAAAATTAATAAACTATTTCCACAATAAAAATTCTTATATTGTTTTTTTAATTGGAGATATTAAATAAATTAATTAAGATTCTATATGGTGTGCTACTATTTGATTGATGAAATAACCAAATTCTTCTCTAAATAGCAAAATATTTAACTACAAATTATTCAATTGAATTAAATCAAATTTGTCTTAAATTATTTCAAATTTCAAATACTTCAAACAAATTTTATTTTCTTCATCTTATAATTTTTCTTTTTTTCAATTTTTTTCATTACAAAATAAAATCTCTTTCTCATCCTCCTTGTACATGTACATAAATATTATAGATGTTATGTAACAAAAATTTTATGTAATAGGTATCCAAATTTATTTTTATAATAGACGTTAATAATAATAATCTTTATATATATATATATATATATATATATATATATATATATAATGTGAAGGGTAAAATAGGCATTTTAAATTATATTTCTTTCCTTTTTCTTCATTTTCTACCATTTTTAAAATAAGGAAAATAGGTTTTCTTTATGCTTTTCTTCCCTAATTTCATATCTTTCTAAATAAGGTAGGAAAAAAGTTTACTCTTTTATTTTCTCCTCTCCTTTCTTTCTCCACATTTTCTTTCCTCACCCTATATTTTTTTTTAAAAAAAAACAAAGCCTAAGTTTCCTTTTCATTCATATTATATGTTTATTACCAAATTAGATAAATAATAGTTTATCTTATGATTAAATACATTGAGCCCCGGATTTTACCATAATTTACTATTTAGTTCTCCATTTTCTAAAATGACATTAAGATATCCTTGCATTTTACTTTTACTAAGCTCTATTAAATTTTCTATTAAATTGGTATGAAAGTCAATATTTATGACTTATTTTCATTTTAATTTTTATTTTCTACACCAATACAGTTTGAACAAACAAAACACAAACAATTAACTACTGTAAAATCATAAAAAAATATTACCAGAGTATTACTAGCAAAACCAGTAAAAAAAAGGCAAAACCTAGAATGAGTAGATGAAGAATCAAAATACAATCAAACTTATAAACAAACAAAATAAATAAACCTCGAGGTTGGGCTCAGCTAAAATTTGGAATTGGCTAGGCTCGTTTGAATTTGCACAGGATTGGTTAACATAGAGGTTGGGCTTTTTGATGGTTGTCTCTTCCTTCTTTCACCAATACTTCAAATTCACACAACTTTTGTTTTCCTCCTCTCAAAACATCATATATGGCTATTATTTCGTTTTCCTTTTTCGTCACAACTCACCATCATCATCATTAATCACTTATCCCCTTAAAAAATCCATCATCAAAATCCAAAATCAATTATGAAATAATAACCAATATCAAAAGAACCAAACTCCCTATTAGGGCATTGATGGAGTCCAATTTTCCAAGCTCGCCATCAATAATGATGGTTTTAGAAATGCTTGAATGTAAGGAAGAAGGCTCAATCCAAATGTCGAACCTCAAGCAATTTGGCGATGAGGTTAGTGCAACATCATCTCTCGTGATTTTGATGAAGACATCAACGAGATGATCATGGAATGATGATGAAGTTGAGATTTATGGCTAAGGATTTAAGTGGGTTGATGGGAAGAATCCAAAGGATTTGTATTGATGAATAGGCCTAGGTTGCGTTTAGGTTCTGGGTCTTGGTCAAGGCTCAAGTTTTATAGTATAATAATGGGTTAAGAAGAGTAAGGGTATTTAGGATATTTAATAAATTAATTGACTTTTCTTCATTTAACTAACAAAAAATAGTACTAAAATAGACAAAAGGACATGTTAGCATAATAAAATTAAAATAAAAATACATTTTAATATAATTTTTGAAAATGAAAAACTAAATAAGATAATATAGAAAAATCCAATGAGGTCATAATATTTAACCCTTTATCTTAAGTATATGCCTTTATAATTTCACAATAAAAAAAAGTGCATAAGTGTTCATAAAATAAGCATAATAATATGAATATTTTTGCATATACATTCTAGACTATCAAGTCTTTAACAAAAACAAAAAAGTTGAGATAACTTTTCTTATTTTTCTCGATTGTAAAACCCAACTAAAAATATTAAGAAGAAAGTATTTAATTTTTTGGGATAAAGGGTCAAATAAGTCTTTCAACTTATGACAAACTGACAAATGATGACAAAATGAACTTTTTCATCAAAATTACCTCCTATTTCATCATAAAAGTCCAATATATGGGCTAAAGACGCACTTGTAGTAGATTTAAGCTAGAAATCATGTGATTTAACCTTTACGTATTATTTTAAGTATTTTAAATAAATTAGGATGATTGATGATAATAATGTAAACTGCATTTTCATTGCTAAAATCATCCTTATCAAACTCAACTTGAATAGATTGTATTTTAGTTTTCTTCAATTATTTTATCAATAATCTAATCACTTATGAAGCTCTATTTGAAAAAGGATCATTGTGTCATTCAAAATACCTATATTTTTCCCCCTCGCCATCATAAATTTATATAATTTCAAAAATAAGTTATCATAAATAACCCAACAATATTAATTAAGAAAAATTGATAAACTTATTTCAATTTCACCAATCGTTAGCTTATAATTAGGGTCTTCGACTTGAATTTGTCTTACTTCAAACCACTAGTAGTGATGTTTTTTCTCCATAGTAACAGTATTTTTGTGCACCATTGTGCTTTTGTTCAAACTCTCTTTCCCGATATCGACTGCAATTGAATGAACGAGTAGAAACTACATTTTTGTCAAATCCTCCTCATTTTTGTGTCTTTTTTAATATTATTTTTTACTTTTTTTTATTTTCTCTCTTAAAAAATGATTTTATAATCATTAAATTATGTTTGTAATACATGCACCCTCCTCAGTCCATATGTTGGACTTTTATAATGAAATAATACAATATCAAAAGTAATTTTGATGAAAAAGTTTATTTTATTTTCATTTGTCACTCTATTACATATTGATAAACTTATTTGGCCTTTTTAACCTTTTTTTTTTTTATTGTATTTGTAGGGCTATGAAGTCCATTTAACTATTTTTTTTGTTTCATTGTTTTATGAATATTTTTATTTTCTTTTTCTCTTTGGTTCTAGAATATTTTTGTTCAAAGGTTTTACAAAACAACGTGTCATGCACACTTCTTTTATGTCAAAATTGGATGGAAATAGTGCAAAAACTAAAGTATGTACTAAATTAATTAGAAAAATCAATATGGACTTATTTAGAATTTTTGAAAAATTCAAGGGCTAGATTGATCTTTATACCATAAAATTATTATTTTAAAAAAACCGTTTGGACTATGAGTGTAAATAAACCAAAACCGCTGCTCACAAACTACTCGAAAAATTCATTGTTTTATGAATATTTTTATTTTCTTTTTCTCTTTGGTTTTAGGATTTTCTTAATATTTGTGTTCAAAGGTTTCACAAAACAACTTTTCATGCTCGCTTCTTTTATGTCAAAAATGGACAGAAATAGTGCAAAAAATAAAATATGTGCTAACTTAGTTAGAAAAGTTAAGATGGACTTATTTAAAATTTTTGAAAAATTCAAGGGCTTGATTGATCTTTATATAAACTGCTCGTAAACTACTCGGGAGCGACTTGAGAAGTACTCGAAATTAATTGAGTCGAGTTCGAGCTACTCAAATAATTAAGCGAACCGAATTCGAATATCAAAAGACTTGTGAGTCTAATCAAATTTAGATATATTTATAATATTACTAATTAAAATTAATTAAAATCATACTTAATCAAATTTATTTGAACTTTTTTGAACCTAAATACCCATTTATAAAATTTATATAAAAAAAAATTCATATAAATAAACCGGAGGCTACCTCCACTCAGCCGATTGCACCGCTTTGAACGGGAAACGGAGGGAGCGGTTGAACAGGGAATATCCGATTTTCTTTCTCTCTCTGCCCACTTTCTCTTTTCACACCTCCGCTTTATCTCTATCAGGTATATCTTCTCATTCCCATCGAATTTAATTTCAATCTTCTTTAGCAGATTTTTGGTTTTTGTTTTTTGTTTTTTTGTTCTTTTACTTTTTCTCCTCTTTTCGGTTGATGCTTTTGAGGTAACCCTCACGCTTCGTTCACAGAACGATTATAAAATTTGGTATTTGGTTCATTTAACAACTAATAACCATTAATTTTTTTACTTCCTTTTTTCCCTTTTTTAATGTTTGGATTTTGAATTATTGTGCTTCTTCAAGTTCAATAAGTTTCATTAACTAGTAGTGCAAAATTTGATCAGTTAACTCTTTTCTTTCTTTTTTTATTAAAAATTATTAATTATTATTTTGAACTGTGTGATCAGGATCCTGGAGCGGGTCTTTGTGGTGGTTATGGTTTTGGTGCTAGCGAATTCTGGTGTATGAATTAATTATTGCTTTTGTTAGTGTAGTGAGATTTTGCTCGATGGGTTCTGATAGGTTACTGGACAATCTTAGAATGGAGAGGGTGAGGACTATATTGACACATACATATCCTTACCCGCATGAGCATTCGCGGCATGCCATCATTGCTGTTGTTGTGGGTTGTCTGTTTTTCATCTCTTCTGATAACATGCATACTCTCATAGAAAAGCCGGACAATAATGTTAAATGGTGGTCTATGTATGCCTGCCTACTTGGTTTCTTCTATTTCTTTTCTTCGCCATTTTTAGGGAAGACTATAAAACCCAGCTACTCGAATTTTAGCCGGTGGTGAGTGTTCTACTCCGGTGCTCTCTTCTTTTGCCATTTATTTACGCACTAGTTAATATGGCAATGTACCACTAGGAAGAGCCTAATAGTATTAATAACTTTTGCAGGTACATAGCTTGGATTTTAGTTGCAGCTTTGTATCATCTCCCTAGTTTTCAGTCAATGGGAGTAGATTTGAGGATGAATTTGTCCTTGTTTTTGACAATATATGTATCTTCTATTTTGTTTCTTCTAGTCTTCCCCATTATTTTTCTTGCCTTATGGTATGTTGGTCTTGTTTCTTGTGTTGCTGGAAAGAGGCCAGCAATCTTAACCATTCTCCAAAATTGTGCACTAAGTCCTTAGAGAACATTTTGAGCTCCTGCATATCATGCAACATGTTTTATTTCCTTTAATTCTGGCGGTCACTGTTCTTTGCCCTTGTCTTTTATTAGGTTCTCAGCATAGCCTGCTGTGTATTTTATAGACACTGTGGTAATCGTGCTCTTTTGAGAGATAGACCGCTTTCAAGGAGAAATTCTAGTTGGTTTTCTCTTTGGAAGAAAGAAGAGAGAAACTTATGGCTTGCAAACCTAGTTCGCATGAATGAAATAAAAGATCAATTCTGTTCATCTTGGTTTGCTCCAGTTGGGTCTGCGAGCGATTATCAACTTTTGTCCAAGTGGGTTATTTATGGGGAGGTAAGTTTTTTGCCATTGTAAATTTTGTTTCATCTTATCTTGCTCTGTTAGCATTTGTTAGCATAATTTTGTTTTTCTTTTCCCTAGTCTTTATCCTCCTATATTTTGAGTGATGGTTTTATGATTTGCAGTTAGGTTGCAGTGGAACTGGATGTATAGGTTCATCTGATGAAATCTGCCCTATATACTCATTATGGGCCACTTTCATTGGGCTATACATTGACAATTATGTTGTGGAAAGGTCGACTGGGTGAGTGGTGGTTTTATGACTTGATATAAGATGTGTAGATAATCCTATTCATTTTTTCTTGACATAGTGGACATAAAGAACATTTTGCATGAATGTACACTTAATAGTTGGACTTGTCTTTTGATCTGTATTTCCATTGATGTGCTTGAATTCTAGCATATCGTATAGGAATGACTTGAATTGAATCTTCAGGAGCTTTTTAATTTTTAATGTTTTTTTTTCCTTCCTTATAGAAGATACTCTTGAGTGAGGGTTGATTTTCCAATGCAATTATGCATTTTTGTATCAAAACAATTATTTTTAAATTTTTTCTGTGCTGTAAAATTTTTCCCCATTTTACACATTAATATCAATTTAAGGCCCTTCCTCCCAAGGACTGTTGCTAGGTTTATATAATTTTGACCATTTGATTTAGTATGCTCATTTAATATTGAAAGCCTTCTCTCTCTCTGTTTTTTTTTTTTTTTTTTGGTTTAGCATTCAAAAGAAGTGGTTGATTGTGTACGTTGCATTGATTTTTCTCTATTTGATTTCATTTTTTTTTAAAAAAAAACCAATCAAAGAAAAAGAGAAAAGGGTATTTAGTTATTTTGTTGCGTTAATCTCATTTGATAGCCTGCTATTTATATTACTGGCTATCGCTTTTATATGTGTATCTTATTTTGGGAGTCATCATTGCCTGATCGGGTAAAGCAGACCTTTGTTTTTGTCAACTGTTCTAAAGTTTAGCTTCACATCTGATTGATTTCTGCCAATAAACAGGTTGGCTCTTTCTCATCCATTGTCAGTTCAAGAGTATGAGAAATTGAAGGAAAAGCAAATGAAGCCCTATTTTTTGGATATGGTTCCTTGGTATTCAGGGTATATGTTTATCGTTTTTTCCCTTATTTTCCTCGTCTTTTCTTTTTGGGTGTGTTAATGGGGTCAGAGACACTGTAATGCTTGTCCTGACTTTGCTTGTGGCTATTTTTTTGTAGAACTTCTGCTGATTTATTTAAGACAGCCTTTGACCTATTGGTATCAGTAACTGTCTTTGTTGGTCGTTTTGACATGCGGATGATGCAGGTATAATTTCATATTACACATATTCATTACCACATAATGTTTTTTTTTACCTTAATATTTATATGTGTGAGATAACTTACATCTAAAATATGCCCAGAAACTTATAGAAAACCCGAAAGATTTTTTTAAAATTCAAAAACCCAGTGATAGATTGATAACCCAGAAATGGAGCGAGGGAAGAGAGAGAAATAGAAATGAACCAAGATAAGGTGAGAGAAGAGAAAATTCTGGTGTGTGGTTGCTGAAATTGAATCGATTGGATTAACATTTGGCAACACCTTAGTTGGTGGTTTGGACAGATTCCAGTGATGCTGGCGAAATTCTTGAACTTTTTGGTGTGTTGACTTCGGATTTTGGCAGATCCGAAAGATGCAATTTTAGTGATGATATTTTTTGTATCCCTAGATGGAGGTGGAAGTTAGTGAGGTGTACCTTTATTGCCTCAAACGCCTTGATCAGTGTGCTCCTAAGGCAACACCATGTGCCTGTGTGACAGTACCTACCACTAGAGGCGCTAGATCATGAGCCTGATGTGCCTCGAGCCTCAGGCACACTCGAGGCAACTATGCATGGTCCCATGATAACTGTTGTCAAGTGCAATGCTTTAACAATTGCTTTAATATTTTCAATGAAGGTTGATTTCGTATGGTCCCACAAGGGAAGCCCATGTGGTAGTTTTATATTTGACATTAACCTCTATATTGTTTTCATTCAATTTAATCTAATGAGCTTGTGTTAGATATATTTTCCCGTTTTCTTTTAACTTTTTGGTTGACATGGATATTGCATATTAATATCTTCTGTCTCTCTCTCTATTTTTTTTTTGTTGGTTATGGCCCAATTAATTCTCCATTTTATGTTGCATGTTTACTTGTTCTCGTGAAACCATTTATGAGTTTGTGATACTTTATGGCTTTCCTTTTCTTCATTATCAGGCAGCAATGACCAAAGTTGGAGAGGTAGCGCAACAGCAAGATCTTTTATATGATCATTTTAATGAGAAGGAGGATCTATGGTTTGACTTCATGGCTGATACTGGTGATGGTGGGAACTCATCTTATGCTGTGGCACGACTACTTGCTCAGCCTTCTATTCAGCTTAATATAGATGATTTTGAGCATTCCTTACCACATGGAAACTTGCTTCTATTGGAGGAGATCTTGCGTAAGTTTGATCATTTTTTTTTGTCTACATATTTAGTTACTAAATATTTAAAATTTTAAATATTAGATCATTATTAGCTTAATTTGATACAATATAAGTTAACCATGTTTGACACCGTCCTTGTACTTGCTATTGGTCTTGAAAGTTGGTGTTTCTTTAATGTCAATCATAGGTGTGATAGGATTTGAATATTTGATAGGCCTATTTGTTGATGAATTTATTAAATTTGGTTGACAGCCTTAGGATCTGAAAATGTTATTTTGGTGGTCGTTAATGAGCATTTCTTTATGTGTCTTGGCTCTTGGGATCTATACTTCCACTTTCTAGAGAATAATTCCCTAAAAGCTTCTTCTGTCTTTATGAATTCATTGTGATTTGTGTTAGGTCCTGCAGACCATTGGTGTCTTAGTGTGTCTAAACCTTTTATATCACTGTTTTTGAAATTTAAGGATCTTGTGTGTTTTTATTTTATATTTATTCATTTATATACATTCCATGTTTTGACTAGATTGTTTAGCTTGTGTATACCCTCCTAATTTGTAATGATTCGGGATATACTTGTTCACAATTAATAGCATTTTTTGTTTTATTGGAGATTTTTAAGAGAGAGAGAGAGAGTTAGGGGAGGTGGGAGTCACGTTTGAGCCCTCAATGTGTTGCACTACAAGGCATACAAGGCAAACACTTCATCACTAAGCTACTTGGCCGTGGGCACCAGCTCAATGGCACAGTTGAGGACATGTGAAGAAGGTATTTATGTAGTTAGATTTTCTTTGGCTCAATTATTGTCTGATTGCTTGTGTCTTTGTAATGATTTATGCAATTGTTTGCTAGTACTTGCACACTTGTTTAATTAACTTTTTTATGGTTGTGTTGTAGATATCCTAACCCATCATCATTCACATATGAGAAGCGCCTATTTCGCCCTTTTGAATATGCTTTACAGCCTCCATAATGGTATAAACAAGAGCATATAGCTGTAAACAAACCCGAGCTACCTGATGGGGTGTTTGAACTGAAGCAATATGATGGGCCTCAATGTTTTGTTATTCCTGGAAACCACGTTTGGTTCTTATTTTTATCGTGAGCCACCCATAAATTCTCTTTTCATGTGTGAAAAAAGCTTCTTGCAAATTATTTCTATAAATATTTAGGCTAGCCTTATCTCCATAACTAATTTAAAAAAGAAAATTAGAAAAAAAAAAAAAAACAGAATATATGCATTGTAATTTCAGCAGGGGGAAGAGAGTTAATCATCATGGAGTTACCCTATATGGATCATGGAGCAATGGTGCCACATAGTACACTTCAAATAATATAGGGTCGATCCTCCAACAAAATGGAGAGAATAATGAAGATGTGAACCATAGAATTAAAGCTGGGTGGGGGAACTGGTGTGATGCAATTAGAGTCCTTTGTGAATGTAAAAATACCAATAAAACTAAAAGGAAAATTCTATGGAACAGTAATTAGGCTACTATTGATGTATGTTATTGAGTGTTGGGTGATAAAGAAACATTATATCTAAAAGATGAGTAACAAAAGTGAAGATACTAAGATGGATTTGTGGCCATATAAGAATGGACTGTATTTGAAACAAAGATATCAACAAAAAAGTGGAACTGGGAGCTATAGAAGATGTGAGAAGGTAGATTGAGATGGCTTGATCATAAGGGTCGTAGACTGATAAATGTCTCTGTTCAAAAAATAGAGTATTAAAGTTGAGGGTGATAGGAAAGAGAGAAAAACCTAAAATAACATGGGATGAAGTGATAAGAAAAGATTTACTGATATTACATCTCACAGAGGTTGTAGCTCAAAACAGTGTAGAATTTAATTTCTTCTCATTGAAAGGTTTTCAAACCTTGACTTAGCCAGATTTTTGTTTCTATCTCTACAGATTGGTTTGATGGTCTTCATACTTTCATGAGGTACATATGCCACAAGAGCTGGGTGGGTGGGTGGTTTATACCCCAGAAGAGGAGCTACTTTGCCTTGCAACTTCCTAAGCGATGGTGGGTTTTTGGTCTTGATCTAGCACTCCATAATGATATTGATGTGTACCAGTTCAAATTCTTTTCAGAATTAATAAAAGAAAAGGTACTTTTTTTCAAAAAAAATCTTTTTTCACTTTTTCAAAAAAAATCTTTTTTCACCAAATTGTTGTGTTCTGCGGCTAAAGTTGGGGAAGCAGAAAAGACTCGTGGTGTATTGCTATTGTTGTCATAGTCTTGTACACGCTAATTTGGGTGCTATGCCCATGAATCGTTTTTTTCATTTTTAGAATGCTGGATATAACTGTATGTACAACGCTTAAAACATGGGTGTCTAGACACGTTTAATTCTGTCAAGAACTCAGGTTATGATTTGATGTTTGTGGGCTCTATCTCTCATGGTATAAGGTGCAAAATGCAGAAGGGAGTTCCAGTTGTTTTCTAGATGGTTTCTATCAGAATAATAGGTTCTCACATTATTTTGCTGATGTCAAGAGGAAATTTTGTGCTGACTGTTGGAATTTTCCATATCCTAAAAACATAATCTATGTTCTGCTTAAATCCATCTGACATAGGGTGTAAAAATATTGGCCGTTACCATTTGTATGCTCATACTTGCTGACTATTATATGCCTCATGGCGTAAAAAAGTGTAATTTTGCAGCTGTTGATGATGTCATATTCAGTGAGAAATCTGACTGTTAAACATTGTGCTTCCTATGTGTTTTAGCTTCTGTTTTGCAACTTTGCTTGGATTAATGCTTAAAAAGATTGTATCCTTTCTTTTCCAGAAATTTGTATGAAATAATAGGTCATGATGTTTGTTTGTCTACTTTTTTCAAGCTTTCTTGTCTTTTGAAGATGTGTAACTCCAGAGTGACACTGAAGGAACTTTTAGTGTGTTTTATTTTCTGCACATTGCTGTATTTTGTCAATTTAGGATATATATTTTAGAATGTATTTAAGAGGTCATGATGTTGCTATTATCATTTTTATTGCACTGAAAATGCTAGTCACAGTTTGTGGAGCAAGAAATTTTGTTCCACCAAATAATAGCCACTGAAGATGAAAAATTGATTTTTGGGTTTTGTCACTCCTTCGGTTTTTACTTACTCCAACATGATGTGGTATTGGATCTTGTTGAACTGGAATTTGAAAGAGCCAATTGTTTACATTATTAGGGCATCTAGGCTAACTTCTGAGGTGACATATCTTTTTTGTACTTTCCTTTCTATTGACTAATGATATCGTTTTCTCATCATCTTCAATTCAGGTTGGAGAAAATGACTCGGTGATCATTATTACACATGAACTGAATTGGCTACTTGATTGGTACTGGAATGTGTTCTGCAAAGAATGTCTCACACCTAATATGCAATTTTTTGAAAGGAAGGTGCAAGCTTCGAATAGCGGGAGACTTACATCACTATATGCACCATTCATGTGTTTCATCAGATGGGCCTGTCCATGTGCAACATTTACTCGTAAATGGGTGCGGTGGTGCATTTTTACATCCTACCCACGTCTTCGGTAATTTCAAAGAAGTGTATGGAGCTAAATTTGAGATCAAGGCTGCTTATCCTTCTTTGGAAGACTCAAGCAGGGTAAATGTTCGATTTTGTTTAAATTTTTCTCTGTAATTTCTTGGCTTAATTGTGATATATATATATATATATATATATATATATATATATATATATATAAAGGTACTTGAGCTTTTTTCTTGCTTCCAGTTCTATTGTTAATTTCTTAGTTTTTTTTTGTTGTTTTTTTTTTAAACTGGATTGCGAAATTTATTGTGAATGTTTCCATAACTGGTGAAATTGTTTGCCTCCCATATCAACAATTTCAAGCCTTAATTTCAATTGAGATTAATTTGGTAATAGAATTGAAAAAATCATTAAGTTCATCTAATTGAAACGATTAGAAGTTCATGATAGAATTGAAAAAGGTCCCAAAGTTGGGTTATTCTGGGTCTTCTTTTGCAATTATGCCTGATTTCTTTGTATCTTCCAATTTCTTGATGCAAAATTTGCATTGGCTTCTTGGTGAGGTGCTGCAGATTGCATTGGGAAATATTTTGAAGTTCTGAAAGAAGAACTGGCAATTTGATTTCATTGATGGCATTATATACTTTGTGTTGAGCTTTTCTATGTTTCCACAGGTGAGACTCTGTTCTGTTCTCTTATTTAAATTCAAACTTCTTGCCTAGCCTTAGGTTTGTTAAGGTCTTGAGCACTAGTTTTCAGGATATATTGCGGTTTTATCTTCCTACTGTCATCCATGCCAGTATTATGTGTTTTACCCCAGTGTGCTTACAATCAAAATGTCTTTAATTTCTCTTCTTATGGGCGAAAATTAGTTTGCACACTACTGAGACCATAATTAGATGCTGACCAAATTGTAAAGTTTTATTTTCTCTTCTCAAATAAAAAAGTTCATGTATATTTTTGAAAGACAAAAAAAAGGTTCATGTATTATGTTGCTGATGGCTGACTTAGTTTCCCTCCTTCATTTTTAGTGCAAGCTTGACCACATTTTGCAAGCTGACACATATTCTGGCTGCTTGTGGAGTTTCTTTGGCACGGTATGGGATGCTTTCATGTACATGCTAGAACACTCTTATGTTTCCTTGGCAGGTGTTATGGCATTGCTAAGCGTGGCTATGGCATTTGTCCCTCCCAAAGTGTCTCTGAAGAAACAACCAATTATAGGGATTCTTCATGTTTCTTCACACTTGGCAGCAGCTCTAATTCTTCTGTTACTTTTAGAACTGGGTGTTGAGATATGTATCAGGCAAAACCTGCTAGCAACTTCAGGCAAGATACATTTCTTATGTTATTTAATGTTTTCCTACTAGTGGTTTTATAATCGGAGTAAAGCTTATGCATTTCTAGTTTCTGTTACTCATGTTGCTAACCACAACACAAGTGATGCGCATGACGATATTAGAGTTCCACTGATTGAGAAAGTGGATTACATTCATACCTGAGAAATTTTCATTTATTGTTACAACTTTCTTTCTTGATTTATTGTTGATTTTTACAACTATATGATGCCATTTCCTCCAAATTGTAGGGACCATTATTGTTTATTACTTGAATTACAAGTCTAGTGCTCTGGGAATTGGTCTATAAATGTGGTTATTTGAGCATGATATGCTAGTTGATCCTTTTTTTCAGGTTATCGCACTATATATCAGTGGTACCGATCAGTGGAAAGTGAGCACTTTCCAGATCCTACTGGCCTTCGATCTCGTATAGAACAATGGACATTTGGTCTTTATCCAGCCTGCATCAAATATCTCATGTCTGCATTTGATGTTCCCGAGGTAATGAAGTTCTAATGATTACAGAAATTTGATAATACTACTGTTTAATGTTGATAATATTCAGGGGATTATCAGGTCAGGGCTGTCTCACGAAGTAATATTTGCAAGAATGGGATCAAATCACTCAAGAGGGGGTGCTGTTATCTATTATGCTTCTGTCTTCCTCTACATCTGGGTCTTTTCAACTCCCATTGTTTCTTTGGTTTTTGGAAGTTACTTGTACATCTGCATTAACTGGTTTCGCATGCACTTTGATGAAGCATTTTCCTCACTGCGAATTGCTAATTACAAGTCTTTCACTCGATTCCACATCAAAAAGAATGGTGATCTAGAAGTTTTCACCCTTGCAGTGGATAAGGTAATAAATAGATTTTCTATTTCGCTTTTCATTTGCAATTCTAGGGTGATGTGATTAGATTGATGCAATTACTTTCACTAATTATTGTTAGCTACAGTTTTTATCCTTTAGTTCACATTAAAATAAGGACCAATGTTTACTATTGTGTTATCGTGTGGATTGGCTACTACTGTTTCAACTTTGTTTTCTACTCAATCTTTTTGGTGCACCAACAGTAACAACTCCCTTGGGGTGGTTGATGCTATGTGAGTGTGTTGGTATTTCTCATAGTAGTTGACGTGAAAAAGATTATGCGTCTTATTGGACCTTCTTTAATCCTAATCATGTTATTTTTTGTTCCATTTCCTTAAAATGGCTAAAAGAAATTCCAATATGGGAATATTGCATTATTTAATGCTTTATTACATTTTGATAAAAATGATTAAGAAAAAGAATTCTAGCTTTTACTGTTGGATACTCAATTATTAAATATTTGATGACGTTCTTTTTTGTTTATTTTAAAAAAAAATATGTGAAAACGCATTGAAATTTCATAAGCGTCCAGTGTGCTAGTGAAGTATTGCTCTTAGTGTTCTTCCGTTTGTGCATGTGCACATTGTACTGCACATTTATGCACCATGCACTTGTGCGCAGGTGTATATATGCTTGCTTGCACATGCCAGCACATAGATAGACCTTTGTGCATGGTCTGTAATTTGGGAACACAAATCATATTTCACTCTTAGAAACTACATGATGTGTACTGAGAGTTGTAATTGATGGCAGTCTTCATATTGCTGATTTCGTACAATGTGCAGATACCAAAGGAATGGAAACTAGATTCTCATTGGGATACGGAGCCAAAGCTGCCACAACAGTTAAGTCATCAGCGACAGTTTCCCAGTAAATGGAGCGCTGCTACTTCTCAGCAAGACCCTTTAAACACTGTTAAAATAGTTGATCATTTTGTTATTCAACAAACAGAAAAACAAGACACTGGAGCAAGTAATGGATCAGTAATTCACTGATCTGGCTGCTAAACCTTGTAACACAGTAGTAATCTTGTCATTTAAAAAGCAATACAAGGGTAAAGGAAAGAGAGAGAAAAAACAAATAGCTCTTTAATCAATGTCCATATTTCATTTTTTTAATTCCTGATCAATTGGTTGGCTGCAAGAACTAGTGTCTAAGAATTCCTATTTGTTTGGATTCCAATGAAACCCACTGTATATATACATTGTTGGACGATACAAAATTCAGGTTAATTGCTGTTTTGATAATTTTTGTTTGGATTTTGAATTATTGTGCTTCAAGTTCTCTGTTTTTCACTAACAAGTATTACAAAATGTGGGAAATTTTCAACACTTTTTTTTAGATATTACTTTTTTTTTTTGAACTGTGCTCAGGATCCTGGAGCTGGTTTTTGTGGTGGTTTTGGTTTTGGTGCTTGCTAATTCTGTTTGAATTAATTATTGTTTGTGAGTAGTGCAAGATTTTGTTCTATGGGTCTTTATTGTTTACCAGACAATCATGCAAATGGAGAGGGCGAGAACTATATTGAAACATGCATATGCTTAACCACATGGGCATGTGCAGCTTGCCATCATTGCCGTCGTTAATTGTATCTTTTCCATCTCTTCGGATGATATACGTACTGCTATGGCAAAGCTGGACAGCAATGTTAATGGTGGTTTAAGCACGTCTGCCTACTTGGTTTCTTCCATTTCTTCACCATTTTTAAGGAAGATTATCAGCCACAGCTGTTTGAATTTTAGCTGGTGGTAAGTGTTCGAATCTGGAGCTTTTTTCATTTGTCGTTCCTGTCATTTATTTAGCACCTTGTGGACTGGAACTGTCCATTCATAAACCGGAACTGGAGGTTCCCGTCTGTTTGACATGGCTATGCACATCGATCGCATGTAAAGTCGCTAATGGAGCCAAACGTTGATCTATCATGGACTTGTTTCCACGTTCCATCTTGAATTTGAATTTGGGATCAAAATGCAACGTTTCATGTAAACTGTTAAAACTATCACATGTAACATCTTTTTTTTTTTTTTAAGGAAACATTCACAAAAACATGCTGATTTATATTTATACTGATTTTTCATTTCTTTGCTTTCTCTTCAAGTTTATTTTTTTATTTATTTTTTCTCTTTATTACTATAAATAGAATAAATTGATAGAATATTTAGGTAGTTTGTTTCAAATTTTTTATTATTATGTAATTTAATTTAATTTTAATTTTAAAGTTTTATTTTTATATAAAAATTAAATATGTTAAATTTTTAAAAATAAATGAACTTAATAATTTAAAAACTTAAGATAAACATCAACTTGCAAAATCAAAATAAATGTACTTATAAATCAACAATATGTGTACTTTCAATTAAAAAAAGTGTACTTTGAGTAATAATAATGTACTTAAAATAAAAAAAATAATATATATAGAGTACAACGTTAATATACTTAGGATTATCCAAAATATAGAAAAACATTAAAACTTTTTATTATAGAAGTCAAGATAGATAATCAATGTATATACGATACAAAAATTAATATACCTTTTTTAGAATATTAATGTATTTCAATATCAAACGTTATGTGCTTTCAATTTCAAATTAAAGTGTCTGTAGTTTAATATAAATGTATATAGATTTTTTAACAATATACTTCAATGAAAAATAATGTAGTTAAAATAATAACAATATTTATGATAGAAATATTTATTGTTAAAAACATGTATTACAAAATATTTATTAAAAATATTTATGATAGAAGTATTTATGAAAAATATTTATTAAAGAAAGATTTTGAACAAAAATTTCATGATTTTGAATAAAAAAGCTTTCAACGCAAAAAGATTGGACCTAAAATTCTGTTGCAAGGAAATAAAATTTGATAGCATGAAATGCAATACATACATGTGTATTGAAAATAGAACTACAATATAAGCTAAATACAGATTCAAGATATAATTTGCGCAGCTACTAATACTCAGTCGGGCTTAAAAGCCTAATGTGCTTAAATCATTAATAAATCCATTGAGGCTCTAACTAGAATGCGGCATCCTAGTCCAACAATGCACACATACTCATGTAGAAAAATATCATGTGTACACACTGATTTACTGAAAAAGAAAAAAAAAAAAAGCCATATTAATGTAGAAAAAATCGATGATATTCATATTAAAGTAATTCCGTGTTGTCAAGAAAAATTGAAGCGAGAAATTGATTTTGACAGAGCAATAATTTCACATGTGTTCTTTTCCCCCTTGAATTTACATTTGTTCCTACCGATTAGATTATTGTCTGTTTTAATTCACTAATAACTGATCACTTAATGTAGTTAAATTCTAAAAATTACTTTAAAAAATTAAACAAACTTTTCTATAACCAAAAGAAAAAATAAATATCATATAGACAAGTAATAATGAGACATAATACCATTATCCTTGAAATTATTGAGTTTTGATCCATATATTTCTATTAGTACTAATTAGTGTAAATCTAACAACTAAAATTAAATTTTCTCTAGAAAACTAAAATTAAATAGTTATGAAAGAAATAACATTTTTCAAAAAAAAAAAAAAAAAAAAAAAAGAAGAAGCTCATAGCTCTATATAATTAAAGTGATTTATAACATCTCCAAGGGTCTCTCTCTCTCTGTGTCTATATATATATATATATATATATATATATATATATATAATTTTCTATTATAAAAAATTATATCATAAAATAAGAGTTCAATATGCTCTTTATTCTTTAAATAAAAAAAGAGTTAGTTTAGTTTTTTATATTTGGAGAATTAAATTTCGCTCTCTATTTTTTTTACTGATAATTAATACATTATAAATTTTTATATATTTTCTTAATTAATACTTTTATTCCCATTTTTTATAGGATAAAATTAAAATTACTAGTGCTAATAGAAAAAGTAAAATATAGAGTAAAAATATAAAAAGTTTGGACTTGAACTGAAAGTTTTCATCTTTTATATTAAAAAATTAATGATGATATTTTTTGTTATTTAAAAGAAGCTCTTTAAAATAAAGAACACTCTTAGAAAAGAACCTAATTTTTTTTTTTAAAAAAGATCATTTTTAAAAAAGAAAATGTGAAAAAGCTAATTGTGGGCTAAGAGTATAAGTTTACTTTGATATGTATATGTGCCAATTATCAATTGGGAAATTGTTAATGTTTTGCTTTTAATTTTGATCCTTGGACTCGGGCGCCTAGAATTAGGGCTGTCCATTTTTTTCAGTTTAAACTGATAAACTAAATGAAGTTGATTCAAATTTAAAATTTAATTTCATTTGTTTAGAAAATTAGTTCAATTTGATTTTTATTTTTGGTATTGGAGTTATATTAGTTCGGTCCAGTTTTTAGAAAAAAAAAAAAAAGAAAAAACCGCCCGATTTATAGTTTGCATTATATATATATATATATATATATGAACCTGTACTCACCTTTTTGAGTCTTACAAATGGAAACCTTTAACACTGCGTATTTCAATATCGGCCACACCCTCACCTCCTCTCTTCTTCTCTCGTTTTCTTTAACTTATTCACGCCTCTTCTTCACTTTTTTTGCTCTAAATTGCTTATACCATGTCCAATTTTTTGCTTCAAATGCTTACGCTTTCCATTAGAATGAAACTTTAGATCTCCATTTTTTCCTAAACCAGGAGAATTTTCATGTGAAAATTATTGTCATATACCACCATTTGCTCTTTCTACTGGACCACCAATTTCAAGTGTGGCAACTATTTTGAGAGTACTATATAGAATGTTGAACAAGTAGCCTCTGAAATTAAGAAATTGCATAAAGATTATAAACAATTGAACGATTTAGGTGTTAGTTTTCTATTTTTATTACTGTTGTTCCAATTTGCTGTTAATGAAAAATCTCTCTTTTTTTTTTTCCCCCTATTTGCATGTGTTAAATCTTCTTATTGTTAAGGAGCTGTGCAAGGTGCCCATAAAGTATTTTGGGATTGAAATTGAAGGATGTCAATGCGCATTACAAATGATGGAGATGAAGACAACTGTTATTATAGAATTCAAATGCGTTGGTGTTTGGAAAGAAAAATAAAAATGCGGATGGAGGATGTTGAGTTGCATTTATATGCAGAAGAATTATGGGATTGTGTTGAGTATAGCACCAAAGATAATCTGAGAAGATACCTCGGTACCGTCTGTGTCTATTATGGTTTGTATCAAAGACAAAATCAAGTCAGATTTCACGAATGGGGTGCTTAGGATTGTAATATATTTTTAGATTTTTTAAAATCTTTGTTTGTATGGGACTTGTAAATTTTTTCATCGAGAATTTGGGTCTGTAATTTAATGATTTATTTGTTATGTTTATTTAATTTTCAGGATATATTGAGTTTTAATAATTTTAAAATTTTTATTATATTTAACAAATAAAACATAAAAAAAAATTAGGCTAAAAATAGCTTTTATTTAATTTAAGCCCATTATCTTTTATTTACTTTAGGTCCAAAATTAAGTTTAAAATCTAGCCCATTATTAAAGTCCAGATTGATCTGCCAAATCGAACTGAATATTTTGATTCAATTCGGTTTGATTTTTCTAAAGGATCGATTTGGTTCAATTTATAATAAAATCTACTTTGGTTAATTTGATTTTATTAAAAATCAAATCAAACCAACTGATAGACAGTCCAACCTAGAATTTATTTATTGATAATTAATACATCACAAGTTTTATATATTTAATAAATACTTTTAATGCTATTTTTTATATAACCTAAAATTAAAAAAGAAAAGAAAGAAGAAATTAAAATCATTAATGCTAATAGCAGAAGTAAAATAAAAAATGAAAATATAAAAAGTCTATTGAACTTAAAATAAAATTTTTTATTCTTTATATTCAAATATTAATTATAATATTCTCTATTATTTAAAAGATTATCTTTTAAATAAAGAACACTTTGAAGATGGTCTTAGAAATGAATTTAACTTTAATAAAAAAGATATTTTTTTTTTATAAAAAAGTGAAAAAGTTAACTGTGGACTAAGAGTCTAAGTTCACTTTTACATGTATATGTGCCAAAAATTATTTGATTATAAATTAAGAAATTGTGAATGTTTTGCTATTAATTTTGATACTTGGACACGGGGTATGACCTTGGTGGATAAATTTCATTGGGTAAATGTTGTTGATTCTGAAATCAATAAGTTTGCTAAAGTAAAAAAAAAAAAAAAAGTTTATGGAGGAATAGTTCTTGGAAGTTTCTAGACCCTATGGATGAGTATACTTTGCAAATATGGGAGTATGTTCAACAACATTTCTCAATCATAAATTCTACAAATTTAATTGGATGGAAGCTGGAATCTAAAGGAAATTTCTCAATTGCTAGCACATGGGTTAATTCATCAAAATATCATGGCGTTTGTTATATTTAACGAAATCGTCATTCACTTTCAATATTATACTAAGTCATTCCTTATATTTATCTCATTACACTAAAAGGTTTTTCTACATTAAAATGATCATTTTTCCATTAGTCAAATAGAATCTGGTTAAATAAGATTTGCATTGTATCAGGTTAATTTATTTTGAACCTCTTAGTGTTTATTGTATTTAACTAAATCATCAATTTTTTAAAATATTGTACAAAATTATCTCTCACGTTTGCTTCATTATACTAAAAAGTCATTGTGACGTTCATATGAATTTAGCAGAAAGACTTTTTAGTCTAACAGAGCAAACCGTAAAAGATAATTTAATATAATATTAAAAAGTGAAAAACAAATTAGATAAATATGATAAATGTCAGAGGATTCAGAGTAATTAACTTCTAGCATATAGAAAACTTTGATAGGATGAAAATTTAAGGTACCATGAAATAAACTTCTTTGATTTTGTCAAAATATGGCCAACAATGCTTTTATCATATGGTTGGGATTGAAGAATAGGTTGCATACAAAGGATAAACTTTAATAAATTGAGGATCAACAATATAACATAATGTGAATTCTATTATAGTGCTCTTGAAAGTATACCTCATTTATGTGAATTCTACCATAATGCTCTTGAAAGTATACCTCATCTTTTTTTTAATTGTTGCTTCTCTAACACAGTTTGGAAAAGAGTGCTTAGGACTTGCGATATTAATAGACCTCTAATAAAATGAAAAGAGGTGAGTTGATTTGTTAGAAATATCTAGGGAAAAGTTATGGTTAGCAAGAGAGGTTGCATTCTATGCTATAATATACCACATTTGGGGAACAATGAATGAATGGGTTAATTCTCAAACAAATTTAGATTGATGTAATGTTATTTACTGTAGGATTAAAGATGTTTGGCTTAAGTTGAGTAAAAAAGATACACAATAATAATCTAAAAAATTTAAATTTTGTGTCAATTTACAATTTATTTATAACTTTTAAACGATGTAATTATAACCTGTTTTCAAATTTAAATTACAATTTTAATCATTTGAATAAAATTCATCAAAATTGAGGTACAAAATATATTTTTTTATGAATATGTATACTATCAGCACATGACTTGTTAATAATATACAGATTATTGACCCTATTCTTATTATTTAGTAATCTCTAACGAAGGGTAATTTGTACAAGTGGTCACCATACTACAATGCAAATTTTATTGCAGTCAAAACTTTTTTTTTTTTTTTTGCAATTAAGTCACATAAATAGAATTAAGATTGTAATTAGCTTATTCTGGTTGATTAATATATATCTGACCATCAAAGAGCTGATGTGGAATAGAAAGAATGTGACATATGGATGATGACATGAAAACCTTGCCACATCACCATCCACTTTTTACTTCTCTTTTAACCCTAAATTTTACTTCTCCTTTCTCCCTCTTCTCTATTATTCATGATATTCTAATTTGAGGAACCCTAAAAATCGAGAAATTGGGAGAAAATTAGAGAATCAAAAGGGGTAATGGCTTATTAAGTCCTAACATGTAGGTGTGGTTTACCATGTATCTTAAAGACTTCATGGATGGAGAAAAATAATGGAAGACAATTTTATTGTTGCATGAACTATAGGGTAAGGACTCGATTTGGATTGTGGTTACCACCAATAAGTTATGTAATTGCTTTCGTCCCACTTACTCTTCTTCTCTGTTGTTCCTTGATGTATTATTTGTTTTATTTTTTGGATAGAGGTGGATACTTTTTACAAGGCTTTCTACTGGTATGATGAATGGTTCATGAGGTTGAGGATTGATAGTGAGAATATGGCAGTTGTTGGGGACAACTTTGATTCTGTTGATGGAAGTGATTTTCTTATCTATGTAGTGGACATCTTTAATGCATCGAAGCATTCCTGTTATGGAGAGAGGAACCCAAGCTATGGATGAGTTGAGTTATGGTATGGATGAAACGAGAGATGTTTATGAGAATGTGAGAAAGGGAGGAACTTATCGGTGGTAGCTTTTTATTATTCTTATGTTTTTAGTAAGACTATTTATCGAGATATGTATGGGTAATTAGGGATTGAATGGATGTATGTGTGGGTATGGTATGGAAGAAACCTGTGAGGGTGATGTAGGATTAACTGGATGTATTATTCCTTTTCTTGTCTTAATATATGAAAGTTTAATTTTTGTTCACTTTTGCTCATGATCACCAATTAAACACTTATAATAATAATAATAATAATAATAATAATAATAATAATAATAATAATAATAATAATAATAATAATAATAATAAGTATAATGATCATGTGTATCTTATGTTAATAATGATTATTTGTTAGACCATTAGTATGTTATTTATAATGATCTTCAGTCAAATCACTAGTATTAACATAAAGATAATAATAATAATAATAATAATAATAATAATAATAATCATGATGATGATGATGATGATGATGATGATGGTGATGGTGTTGATGATGATAATATGAAATCATATTTTCCATTAAAATTACATTATAATAACACTGTACTCAATATAATAAACTAGTGTTGTGTTATTAAACACAACATAGGCATAATAAGTTTTTATTCACCTATGCCACAAAAATATAAGCATAAGAAAAAGTTTAATGTATAGGCACACAAACCTAATCTAACAACATGCCTATATTAGGCAAAAAAAAAATCCTATAGCATATAAGATTCGTAAGGATCTATGAATGAGCAAAAAAGAAACTAATTTTAGTAATATGCTCGTACTATTTATGAAAGCATAACAAAAATTTGTTACAAAATATCCATATCCCTATCTTCAATTATGCATTTGATCATACTCCTTATTCACAATTCCTCTTGTTAGGCCTCCTTAAAACATCTATATGCATTTGGTTGGTGGGTTTGTATAAAAACTTTAATGGCTTGGGTGGAGCTTTGTCTTGAGTCTTCTTAGATGCTGTTATAGTATGTTTAGTCTTATGAGATGTAGGGCTTTTGAAATTTCTCGTAACTGGCCTATGAGCAATAAATGCAAGTGTCTTTTTCTTGGATATCTCATTTAAGCTAGCAAATTTGTAGGAGCTTTGCCTTTTCCTTTATCCTGGTATAGAATAAGATAAAAAAAAATCAATTCACAACTGGCATATAAGCAAATAAATTATGTACGCAAGGTATAATACCTTCTTTATCTTAGGAGATTCATTTTCATCACTGCTCTCATCTTATTCCATCATAGCCTTAAGTAAAATCTCAATATCTTCTTCAGATTGTGTTGGAATAATAACCTAATATAATTATACTTTCAATATCAATGTCATCTCACATATAATATCATGTACACATTAAACAAGTTAAATATTATCCAATACTTAAGACAGGCTGTTGGGACATCACAAGGATATGACATTGGTCATAACTCTCTAATTCAAGCGATTTTTTAGAAACATTGTCCCTATTAGGCATAGTAATAAATGTATAGTCATTTGTGGTTTAAGCACTCCCTTGCCACATAAACACATTCTATCAAACACAAAAAAAAAAAAAATCAAACACATACACATACAAAAATTAACACTCGTAACAAACATCCATCTCACAGTACCATAATGATTAATTGACTTTTCCTTTGGCTCTGATGATGAAGTAACTTTCTTCTTATTTTGCATTTGGCTCTTGAACTTACTTTTTACTTGCATAATCCAAAAACAACATAAGGTTAAACACTGCATAAATGAAGTTCAAACAATAATAAAAAAAAAAAATCCAAAACATATACAAGTAGCTTATCAACTCGATTGTTTATAGTTGCACTTGTTGTTGGTCATCATTTGCATGCCTTCTTTTGTTATCACCAATCTCACACTACAAGACATGATTATGCCTTTCTTGGTAACTCTTTGATTTTTTACAACATTATCAATTTCCACAACTTCAAACCTCTTTAGTTTGGCCTTTCTACCTTTCTATTTGGTTGTGGTTTTGGTGGTGGATGAAATAGAGGTTCATCACTTCTTGGCCACATCTCAAATCCATTGATAGGATTAATACAATGGGAATATATTATGACGTAGGTCTCCATAATATAACAATCATCCACATATTCTTTAAGCTTCTCATTATTCATCATTAAGGCATTCACAACTTGTGCACACGGGATGCATGTTAGTTGCCTTCTTCTATAGTTGTAGGTTCTATCATCCTTATCCATAACATATTGCCTTCTAGCCCAATTACTTGAAACTTCCCTCTATCTGACCAGACTGATGTGCACATGCAACTCCACATCTTAATCTTTTCAAACTTTTTTTTGAATATTTGGACATAAATATCCTACCACCTTTTTCATTGCATACCTCTTAATTTGCAACCTTCTCATCAATTTTGTCCTAATGATCTCTTACATTGTTATAATCCCTTTTTCTCTTGCTTGAAGGATGTAGCTATTGAAACACTCACATAGGTTGTTAAGCAACCTATCACACCTTGAGTGTGTGAGAAAATGAGACCTAGGCCAAAACTTAGGTGGTTTAAAACATAACTAGTTATGAGCTTTTGTACTCTTCTCCTTTAAGGAATCTATGGCTAATGTGAATTTTTGAATAAAACTGGCTTGTGCACAATCCCAAAGCATATCCTTCAAACTCTTTTCCTTTAAATTCCTTTCTAAAATTTATGCAAAGATGTCTTACAAAATGCCTCTTTTCAACTATAAGAAATAGCTCATTTAAGGTTGGAATAAGACCCTCTAAAATTTGATGTAAATTAATCAAACATATTAACACAACAAAGAAATATAACTCAAAATTATATTGAAGTACCTTTTGTTTGTTTGACAAAAAAGTCCAATGCCAAGGGTTTCTCTGAATATTTTATGTAAAGTGAAAGCAAGCAAAGGAACCAACTCTAGGACTTCTTGGTCTCCTTTCTACACACTACCCATGTTATTGGAAAGATGCAATCATTAGCATCAGCAACAACAAAAGACAATAGTTGCCCACCATACATGCCCTTCAAAAAGCACCCATCTGCTCTAATCATAGGCCTACATCTTAACTTAGATGCAATCTTTAAGGTATAAATACATACATGTTGAAATAGGATAATCAATCCTAGGTTTAAAACCTCTTTTGATCTTGACAAAGCAGATTGATCATCACTAATGTTTCAAATAAGTGTTGTTATTGCATAATTGAATCAATCCCTCAAGAAGAAATGAAGAAGTTGATGAATTCCTAAGTAGCATGATAATCGCGACCGCAACCTACATATTCGCGACTGCGATTCATGTTAAGGCATGTTGAAAATCTAGCAGGCGAAATCGCAGTGTCATTCTCGGCCGCGATCCCTGAGAAGAGAAAGGTCAAGTTGTCATAGACGAATTCGCGGTCGGAATCTCGGCTAAGTCGCGATTGCGATTTTCAAAGAAATTCAAGAGGGAAGCAAGTCCACAACCACAGCCTGACAAGTGTCCAATGAGACAGTTGGAAGTCAAAAATCGCGAAGGCATCTTGCTAGTAGCGACCGCGATTCTTGTGGAAGAAAGTTACCAATTTTGGCAG
>CATIWR010541684.1:0-60162 GCA_949677035.1 Omphalea diandra
TATATATATATATATATATATATAATAAATAAGATTAATATATTCTAATAGAATAGAAATTAGAATATAATAAATAATAGAATAATATATTCTAATAGAATAGAAATTAGAATACAATAAATAATAAATTAGAATATAATAATAATAATAATATTATTATTATTATTATTATTATATAATAAATAATATATTCAAATATAAAAAATTTAAGAGAGTACCATTAAATATAATTTTTTTAAAAGAATGAGAGATAATTCTTAAATTATTTTGTTAAATTAGTATATAGAAAGATATTTTTATCAATTTTTAAGTTAACCTTCCATTCCATTTCATTCTATTACAAACAAACATAATTAATCTCAAATCATTCATTTCCATTCATACCATCCCAAACACAAATATAATTTAATATTTTCTTTTCAAATCAAACTCATTAATTGCATTCTATTAATAATCCGTTCAACCTTTATCAACCTTCAATTCAAACAGAGCCTAATTGTCCAATGCACAATTTTTTTCTTTTTTTCTTATAAATGAGATTTTTGTGTCTTTTTATATATTATAATTTCATATATTATATATACTTATATTAATACAATATATAATTATGTTATTATAATTATATAGTTTATTTTATTATATATAATATATAAAATATTTAATATAATTTATATTATTATATTAATTAATTATACTAAATTATATTACACATTTTATAAATTAATTATATTATATTATTATATTATTATATTAAAATTATATTAAATATTATATTATATTTAATTTTTATTATATAATAATTTTTATTAATGAACTATAGGTAACTTCTAATAAACTATAGAAAATAAATTTATTTATAATAAACCTATAATTTATTTATAATGAACTTGTGAGTAAGTTTTAATAAACATGCAAACAAAAACTAATGAACTTATAGTTCATTTATAATAAATATTTAGGTAAGTTTTAATAAACTTACAGATAAATACTAATGAACTTGTGGACAATTACTAATAATCTTGTACTTCATTTGTAACTTCTAGAGGACATGTTCATTATAAGGTAAGTTTTAATAAACCTATAAATAAATACTAATGAATCTAGAGTTTATTTGTAATGAACCTGTAGACAAATTTTAATGAAACTGTAAGCAAATACTAATGAATTTAGAGTTTATTTGTGATAAACTTTTAGATAAGTTATAGTGAACCTGTAGGTAAATAATAATAAATATGTAGGCAAATACTAATATACTTGTAATATTTGACTAATGAACATACATTTTAATAAGATATAGTTAAATATTTTGATATTGTAAATTTTTTTGTAATATTAAAATTGATAAAATATTATAAAATTTATATACTAAATATAAAATATATTATAATTAATCATAAATTATTATATTATTTTATTTTTAATTGAAGATTTTAATATAATTATATTTTTCTTGTTATTATATAATTTTTTATAAATTTTATTTTATATTATGATATTTTATATAACATAAAATATTTTTTTCATCTTCACTCAACTAATAGTACAAGCACTTTGCAATATGAAGTAATTGACTCCAATTTGCTTGGAAAAAAAAAAAAGATGAATGGCCACTTCTAATTTTTTTCATTTGTCATTAATATTCTTGTCATGTGTCTTTGAATTTAAGAGGTGCACGATTTTTATTTATAACATGTGTGATAGACTTTTGATCTATATTGTTATATGGACAAGGGTCCAAGATATAAAAACCTTCTCCAAGAGTGATGAAAAATCAAACTAATCCACACAATCAATGTTTTTAAAATCGGATCAGTTAGTGAATCAGTTAATTGATTAATTTTTTATTTGATCAATCTGATAGATTCGATTGAATTAGTTTAATAATATATAAAATTCAAAAAATATTATTAAAATAGTTTTAAAAAATTTTAAATATATAAATATTGTATAATAATAAAAATTATATAAATTATACCCAAAAACCAATTTGAACCAAATCGATCTAATCATTAATGTAATTTTTAGTTTTATTGATATGATTATTCAATTTAATATGATTTTCAAAACATCGTGCACAATCAATTAGACCAAACTTAAGCCATAATTTCTAGCAAATAGAGATTATTTTTTTAATAAAAAGATAAATTCATTAAATCAATCCCAAGCCAATATATTAAGAATGTTTTTTCTTTTTGAGAAGTCATTTTGCTTTTTAATTTGTAAAAAATACAGAGTACGTATTTGGTTAGTATAATTATTCATTTTAAAATAAAAATTGATCTAAGAGTTTCAGTTCAAAAACATATCCTTTGCTTCATTCTTTATCAATGGATTCTACTTATCTATATATCCTTAACTTTTTATATTAACTCTAATACAGTGTTTGTTTTAATATTATTTTTATTTAATAATAATAAATTATGTATTTAATTATTATTATTATTATATCTAATATACTATTTAACTTTTTTTAATGAAATCGCTATTATATTCATGATCAATATTTAATGTAAATATTGTTAAAATTTTTAAAAATAATAATGGATGATTATGTATTATTTATTTTTAAAAATTGAAAATATGAAATATATTTATTTAATTTTAAATATTTACAAAACTACAAGTCAACAACTAGCAACTAGAGAGTGAGCAAAAATTAGACCAAACCGAAAACCAATTGAAGCAACTTGGTTCCGTTTGGTTTGATCTTTTAACAAAATTAGTTTGTTCAGTTATAATTTTAAAAAAATTTTGATTTTTAGTTCGATTTTTTAGATAGAAAAACGAAAAACTTGAATTAATTGAAGTAATAAATAAATCAAACCAATTTAAATTGAACCAGATTTAAAATACATGTAATTTAATTGAAACAAACCGAACCAAACTAAACTTTTTATAAGATCGGTTCGATTCAGTTTATAGACACATAAACTTTGGTTTAATCGGTTCGGTTAATTCAATTTTTTCAAAAATTTCAATTCGGTTATAAATATAAAAAATTTAGTTTATTAAAATGTGGTAAAAATCGAACCAAACCACCTGTTTGCTCACCCCTAGCAACAGTAAATCCAGAACCAATACAAAGGGAATGTTCACTAACCTACAAATAAAATCAAAAGAACAATTAATAATATCCCTGGACAAATTTTATAATCATCGAAACAAACCAACAACAACAGGTAAACCAAATAAATCCAAAACCAATACAAAGGGAATGTTCGCTAACCTACAAATAAAAGCAAAAGAACAATTAACGATATCCCTGGACAAGATTTTATAATCATCAACATCATCATACCAAAACAAAGGTAGTTGAAAAAGCCTCTAATTGTGTTAACAGGCATCTGAGAATCTGTCTCAACAGTAACATTGTTAATTAATTCAACTCAATGCTTGTCTACATCTTAAAACTTCAGCAAATAAAGGATCTGGTGAAACATTCAGTGTATGATGCATTAGAGCAACCATGTGACTTATTTCATCTCTAATAACGCTACCGTATCTAATACAATTTGAAAGATTAAAACACGCGACATGCACATTACCTTTAAACTGACCAGCTAATGGTTTATACCAATTTAAGAGCACCATAAACACCCATGTTATAATTAGTACTAACCTCAGAGGTTTGAGCATGTTGCCATTGGGTAACTAGTGAGAAATACTCACTAAGAACCCTATTTTCGCTTATTCATCCATACCGTGCCATTTTTGTTTTTCCACATTTAATAAAGAATCATGATTTCTCACAGTGGATAAGTAATCAGAGTATATAATGCATCTTCAGAATGATCATTATAGACAAGATAGAGGGCTTTCATGGTAGGAAGGCAGAAGGAGCATATTTTCGAAGTAAAAGTTTTTATATTTGCGGGGACAGGAAGAATCCAAATCTTTAGTTAGTTGACAGGATTTTGATTTTGATGAGCCGAAGAGATATTAGATATTAAGAACCTATACCTACTTTTAACATAATATATGCCTTTTTTATTCCACTTCCACAACCATTGATCAGACTTGCTAGATCTGGTGAGAGGAATGTTTAAAATGAGCTTAATATCTTTAGGAGTAAATAAATAATATAAAATGTCATTATCCCAACTTATGCCATCTATTTGCTTCAAGTTCTAAACGTTTGTTTGTTCAAGAGCATACACAAAAGAGACTCCACATATGGATTGTCATTATTGGTGAGCTAGGGATCAACCCATATCCTTACCAAACTTCCTTTACTTATTCTCCATCGAGCTTGATTCCTAATAAGTTCTTGAGCTGTTATAATTTTCCAAAGTTGGGGTTGAAACTTAGATAGGCATCAATATACGAGTTATTGGGGAACTAACAGGTTTTGAACGCCTTACCCATTAGAAGAATGCGGGGCTGTAGTAAGCAGGGTGTCAGCCTTACTTTACCAACATGGCAAGGTTGAATCCTCACACAATAAGACAGGAATATGAAAAATACTCATCACATATGAAGGAATCACCTCCGTTAAATACTTTTTATGGACACAAGTACTGAGCACTGTTAGAAAATTACAAAGGTCATTTTTCAGAACAGTAGAAATATTTTGACTAAAATAGATAAAGGATTTCTAAAAGCTAAATGACCTGATTTGAAGCTTTCCCGATTTATGTGCGACTATTTAAACTAAATTTATTGTTTGACTCATAATTTTGAATATTCTAAATCAAATTGATCCACAACTCCGAACAAATATCAGTCATCCAGCATTAGTTAGATGATAAAACATTTCACACTTTTGAATTTGGTCATATCACGAGCTAGGAAACTAGCTATTAATTGTCCGCCCAAAATATAATTTTATATATTTTATGAAGATTTATTAATTCTTTTAGTGTGATTAATTAAGATTTTAAAATTCATTTTATCATTAATAATTTAAAATAATTTGATAATATTTAAGAAGTTTAGTAATTATTTATTTAATTAAGTCTATTTTAAATATCAAAGTTAAGAAGTTCATTAATTATTTTATTTAGTTTAAGTATAATTTTAGATATATAACAAAAATAAAAATTCTAACCAATCAAATTTCTTACGAAGTTTATGTAATTATTTATTTAAATATCAAAATTAAGAACAGGGACAGAACCCTGCTAGAGAATTCCAGTCTTCGTTTGAATATTGTGAAATAGATCCTTGCTAGAAATCTAGGGTTAAACAACTAGGAGCGTTTATTCGAAAATGGAACAAGATTTAGCTGTTGTATCTAAATATGAAACTGTGAAATAACTGCCCAAGAGAAAAAGCGTGGCTGATAATAACATGTATTTTCGTTCTATTATTACTTTTAATTGTTGTACATATAATTTTCCACAAAAATGGTATATTTCTATCTCTATAGTCATAAATGATACACACACACACACACACATATATACACATATATGAAAGTCAAAGGCATTTTTTTTCTTTAATTCCCTTTGTACAGTTGAATCAAAAACCAATGAGGACGAAAGGAACCAAAAAGATCTGATTCATCGATGCTTCTGCTCCTTTCCTACTCTCCAAGAGACAGACCTATAAATTCTTGGACATCGAGAGGCCAAATGATTATCTTATCCCTTTGAAACGCCATATTTCTTATTTATCTGCACCTTGATGAATATACTTTTCTATAAACAGTTCATTCCTCTAGCTTCTGATCCTTTCATGATTCTCAGCCTCTTGCAGGAGGAGATAAACATACTGCAATAAGAAACCAAAAAACTTGTAAGTAACTAGCAAGAGAAATAATAAAAAAAATTGACATATTGAGCCATGCAGGCAAGAGAGCAAGAACTTACTCCCAGGGAACATCTCCAACAAGCATCCAGTCACCATCTTTGTCTTCATAAGTAGGAGCATAGTTAGATCCATTGTACCCTTCTTTCTCTGAATACTCACCTATAAAAATGTAATTGAAAACCAAAACTCATTAGATCATGCACCAACACAAAGAAAAAGAACAAAAGAAAACCCTAATTATCATATCTTAGAAATTTTGTATGTATTCTTACCAATAGTTAGCATGAACATAATCTCCAATGCCTTCAGGAGCTCTGGGTAGCTCTTACACATCTTAAGATCAATCTTTCTCAAATAAGGGGCTCCATCGACGCTCACTTTAACATACATACAGTTAACATGTTCACCCTCACTCTGCTTCATCTGGAAACAATTTTTCCTATAAGATCTGATCGGTGGCCATCCGACTAGTTGAGCCCTGCAATAATTGTCCAAGCCTTGATTCTTTTAAATGCACATCAAGTGATCGATCTGAACTATTTCCTTATATAGAAGGCAAAAGAACTTACTTGTCAGGAGGAGCACCATCATCCCTATCATGATCATTTTCAATATTGGATACACTGGAATTATTGCTTGATCTGGTCCTAGACTCCTCTGATATCTCTAGTGAAGCTCTCTTGATCCCCCTTGCACTAATAGTAGTAGAATTAGTAATGGATTGTTTTTGAGGTTCATCGCTGCCCGGCAACCCTAATCTTAGTTCAGTTGCCTTTAGATTGAGTTCACCCTCGTATGCCATTGATGAAAAATATGAACTTAATTAAAAACCAAAGCAAACTTGGCTTTATAGATGAATTTAAGGGTTTCCTTCTTGTCGAAATAGACTTTGGGTTAGAAGTAGAGAAGATCTGATTTTTTTTTTCCGGGAAAATATTTTTTTCTTTTTTGTATATGATCCAACCAGAAAACTGTGGGTTGATAAGAAAGTAGTCGTGCAGAAATGTTTTTATAGGGAGGGGATTGATTGGTCATATTGACAACATCTAGGTGAGTTAATTCTATTCGTGCATTGAATTTCAAGTCATAAAACCCACGTGTTTTCGCCACACGCGCTTTGTAGAGGCCAATAAGTGGTCGACTAGCTGGGCCTTAACAGGGGGCCCATTGGAACGTGCTTGCGATTGCGCGTGGGAGTAAAATCATTAATGTTTTGGACAGCAACAGATCTGGTTGCCCGTCACTGAGGAACACCATAGAGTTTGGTGCTTTTCTGAGGGGGACAAAGGAGAGACAAGCACAGCCGATGGTATTGAATACTGTGGACCAGGAATCAACGGCTTTGATGTGATCTTATAAGAAGTGTATCCAAGAGCGTTGGATTGACAAGGTTCGATGGGGACATCCCATGTGGTCCTACGTGCTTGTCGTTGACTGCCATGGCAGTCCATGTGGGTTTTTAGATGAGTGAGGCCTTTTTTGAGTTCGTAGACGATTCATGTCATGGAGGATGTGGTATTGTCAACTCAAATCGTACCGTTCGCCAATGGTTATCTTTATTCATTTATTTATATCTTTATTTTTATTCATCTCTTTTCCCATAATTCCAAAGGTGGATTTTGGGTCAATGAGCACAAATCCTTAGCGTTAAATATAACTCTAAAATACTCAGATATAGTAAATAAAGAAAGTGGTAAGATGCTTGCAAAGTTCTCCTGCAGCATTGAGCTTGAAAAGCTAGCTATTTTTGTTCCTCTATCTGAGCAAGGCTTGAATAGCTGTTACTCCTGATTCCGGTACCCTTCGTGCTGAGGCGGGGAAGTCAAAAGGACGACCAAAGAAGAGGCATTTCCCATTTCTTGAAGTAGCCTCATATACAAATATATGCTTTATTATTTTGATTTGTCTACATTCAATCAATCGCAATAATAGGTTTAAATCACTTATTCGAAATTTCTATTAGTGCATGACATCTTTTTAGTGCATGACATGATGATGATGATCCCATGTTAAACAACTCGCAGTACGTTTTAGTCAAAACTCAAAAACAGCCGATTGTTTTATGTGTGTGTAGCTAAGCAATTCATGCCCCACCTCAAAATATAGAAACAATATTACTTTTTAGCTTGGATATATAGGTTGAATATATATATTACAGCTATAGCTAAGCATAACTCGTTTTTCAACTTCTTTCAGGAGCCATCTTCACATTTAATGCTTACGCTCCATAACCAACGACTTATAACACAATCTTTTTTTAGTGGTGTATGATTCATTAAGAAGAAGAAAACTTTAGCACCCAAATTAGTTTCAGCATCTTCTTAACTTGAAATTAATTGGATGATGAGTATGTGCAACAAACAATTCGTCTGTGCTGTTGCGCATTAACATTATACACATGCGTGTAATAAAAATGTGATAGCGGTGGATATGATTGTTACATTTTTATAGTCTCGTCCACAAATTTTTGGTTTCAGGCATGATATGATCTGACCAATATGTATTAATGATGGACATATAGGCAGTCAAGGAAGGTGGCTTGAAAGTAATTGAGGTAGCAAGATCTTGTGTTATGGGTGTGAGCAATTCTGCAGATCCTATGGAATGTGCCGATTGTGACTTAATTCGATCATGTAGAGATCACCATTCATCTAATAAATTGTTACAGATATATAATAAATTATGCTCATATGGCTAGCTTTAATGGGTTTTTGCTTTTGCCAAGATTTACCTTTTTTTAAAAAAAATTTACTTTCGATTAAGATTTAAAGACAATTATAATACCATTAAATTAAAGACTCGTTGATAAATTTTTGTTTTTATAGTGAAAACAATTATATATATATACTCATATTCATTTGCATTTTCTTTAACTCCTTATATCATAAAAACAATATTCAATTAACTTATCAGTCAATAGATAAATCAAAAATCATCTAAAAGGTAAGTCTAGCTAGTAATAGAAACGTACTAAATCATCCACCAATTAACTATCCCAAAATGATTTTACTAAAAGTAATCACATAGTCACACATATAATTGGAAAATTAACTTATTTTCCAGGAAACTTTGAGGGGGAAAAGAAAGGGAATGTGTACATGTTCTGGCGGCGGCCTATGTACCTTCAACCAATGAAATGCAATATAGGTGGGGTACTTAGAAAGCCAGAACATATCCACACACCTGTAGTTAAGACTATAACATGCCAGAAAACCAACTCAGATCTGCCCTGCAAGTCATAAAGAAAGAATGGGCAATCAGCAATGGACAAATTCAAAGGGCTACAAGCTAGCTTTGAAGAATAAAACCGCTGGCATACTTTTTTGTGAATCGAATTTCATCACTTTAGTGACACTCTAAATTAAAGGTCCACCGCCTTTTCTGCTTCAAGACATGGTCTTAGCGTTGATTGTGTGTCTTCCATCCAGTGTTTCTATATAGCAAGTTCCTGCCAACTTTCTGTGCCAGTTCTTCTTAAAGCTCCACTCTGTTATGTTGTGGTACCGTCTTTTGTCCCTAAAAGTTTCTTGCCCACTTGAGTAGTTGAGTCAAATGATTCAAAATTCTAACTTAGCAACTATTAATTTTGAGTTCAATTACTAAATGATGCAAATCTTATAAAAATGAGATTCTCTATTATATTTAGTAATAACCTAAATAAATATAAGAAAAAAATTAAAGATAATAGGGGATATAATTGTAACGCGATTAAAAAAAGATAATAGGGATATAATTGTAACACGATTAAAAAATTTATCTGATTTAATTTTATATATATATATATATATATATATATATATATATATATATATATATATCTCAAGATGAGGGGGCTAAATTTTTCAATAGACAAAAAAAGATATAAGTATAGATATGTTAAATTTTTATCTTTTAATTGTTTTGTAAACATAATTTATAAAAATAAATATATATCCATCAATCTACATGCAATACACACGTCTTTAAAAAACTAATTTATACAAATATTATAATTCTGTTTTTTATTATTCCAAAAAAACTTATATGCACATAGGTAGCATTACAAAAATTTGTTCACTATTTTTTAAGACATTAATTTCATTTTTAAAACAGATGAGAATTATTAATATTTAAATTCCTAATATCCATACTATGATATAGTTACTGAATCAATAAATCGTGAACGAATTATTATGTATTTAATGTATAAACATAAATAATTTTTTAGAGTTTGAAGTTTTTATGTTGAGAAACAGTCACTTACTTGATATATTATCTTAATATATTGAAAATTTGTAATGGTAATAATAGAGTTTAAATTCTAATTTTTTGTATCGCCAGATAAAAACTCAATATTCATTATAGTTTAATTGACCAAACATTAACTCTATAACATGGAGTATAATCTAAGGATAACTTTTTCTTATGAAATTATAATAGTGGGTTTTAAAAATCTTGTCGGTGAGTTAATTAATACTATATTAAATGATAGGTAAAAAAAAATTTCTTCCACAGCTCAGTTATAAAGATTTCATTTAAGTTTTTGTGTTGTTATATAACAGTACTCAGAAACATAAATATGATGTAAGAAAATTGGAAGAGAGATCATATGATAGGCTTCCAAGGAGGCAAGAGGTGGGTAAGTTAGCGGGCAATAAGTGCCAGGCCGTCAAGTGAACGATCGAATCAAATCAGCAAAATGCACGTGTTGTGGGGAGGGGGGGGAGGGTTAAAATTCTGATGGCGAGATGTGGGCCTAAGGGCACACGAGGTACTACAAACAAGGCCCAAAATCCCAGAAGATGAAGGGCAAAGCAAGCTCCCCAGCCCCCATTGCCCATCTTCCTCTCAGTTTCTGGTTATTTCCGTACCCCATCACCACCACCATCTTTGGATTGCCTGGCTTCCATAGTAAAACCATCCTTCCTCTATACTAGAATTAACCGTATAAATGAACACGAGAAATTTTTTTTCATAACGATGAGGCAATATAATACCGATTAATTTTTATATAATAAATGTAAATTATCCACTTGTATTTGGCATCTTAAGTCATGTATCATTCACAACATCCTTTCAAGCATGTAATATATGCACGGAGTGTCAATGGCATTGGTTGGTTTGTTTGTCGCACACGTGAAGTTGAGCTAATTCGAATAAAGGTCTCCATATTAGTAGTAGTAGTAGTAGCAGCAGCAGTAATAATAGGGGAGAGTGCTGGTCCCAGGTAGGTGTGATAGAAGCCTAAACCTAACAACAATGACAACTTCCGGCGCAAACAAAGAGTTTGAAGGAAGAGTGGCCAATTTTGACAAGAAAAAGTGGGACAAGATATCCGGCAAAAACCCAAGCGTAGATAGGTCTTGGTTGGTATTTTGGGTAGCTAGTAACTTTCACCTTTAATCACTATAGTTTTATAGTCAATGAACCAGTCACCCTCACTTTCAAGCATACAAGAACTACGAACATTTAATTTTGGGACTTGTTGGCTACCCGCGCGTCCACATATTTTCCAGCTTTCGTTTATCTTCTCTTCGCCACACGAATGCATGCTTCATCTCATCAACTTCTTATAGTATCTCATAATTAATAGGGTTTCGTAGTTTATGGTTAGAACCTATGTAATTTATCATGACTTAATTAATTATTAAAATGTATTAATTAAGATTATTCTATGGTAACCAAAAAAAAAGGAAATTTTCTATATTAATTAATTTTTTGTTATAACAAGTATTTATATGAAGTTTTAAAATGGTAAGAGTAAAGAAGCTAAAAATATCATTGAACTTTTAATTTAATACTCCTGAAATTGTCTTTAGAACTGAGATGTGAGTTGAAACACTAATAAGAGCTGAAATCACAAAAGAAAATAAAACTTGAAGATAAATCTATTCAAATTACAAACTAACAAATTTAAAAAAAATAAAAAAAGAAAAGATATCACTTATCCATATGTATAACAAAACACAGTAACACTGTTAAAAAAAACGCATTAACACACCTATTAAAGTTGATTTATCCATATGTATAACAAAAAACAGTAACACTGTTAAAAAAAAAAAGCATTAACGCACCTATTCAAGTTGATGGCAGAATCCCACTACGATCTAACTTCACACACACAAAAAGAATCTAAAAAGGCTATTTTCCTAAATTATTTGAAAAAATACAAATAAAGATATCACTTATCTATATGTCTAACATCAGAAGTTTAGCAAAGATGTCAGCAATCTGTTCATCTCTAGATTTTCCTAAGTTCTTTCTGGGGTTCTCTTTCTAAGTATTGGCCTACATACACTGCACAACTTCAAGACCATTTGACCCACAAATTTTTTAATGTTCCTATCTACTAGATGATTACAACCACCGCCCAATGAATAACCCTAACTAACAATATATATATATAGATCAATAGTTATTGAATCATTATTCTATATCCAAGTTCAGACAATATAATAAATCAAAGAAAGTCTTATACATAATAATTAATCATTGAAAAGGGTAAGCCTAGGGGAAACAAATGTCAGAATATTACAAAAAAAAAAAAAACTTAATTAGTACAAAACAAGTCTATCTTCAGAGTTGAAGATCTATAGGGCAGTTTTGGTTTAAAGGATGAAATGTCATTTCCATTGGCGACCAAGGGATATGCTACAATATATATATACAGTTGATAGATTCACATATATATAATATCTCAGAAATAATGTATGCAGTAATTAAAAATGAAAAAAATATAAAAATAAAAAAGACAAGAGAGTGGTAAGTGGGATGCCCTGCACCGGCGCACATGGGATAGGGTTAGATACTTAGGCGACACAGCCCCCTGAGGCAACAAGTTCACATGGTCGCCCTCTTCTAATAAGGTTCTAATTACATCTATTCACATGCATTCTTTACCTTATTGTGTCCCATCTTTCTCAACCAGCCATGACATTAGCATGGATAGAGAGGGAAAGAGAGACCTTTTTTTTTTTTTAATTCCAAACTTTTTTTGGGTTTGTATTATTTCCTGGCTTTGGACGTTTTCCGGGTTACTATTATTTTTAATACCACTTCCTATCATAGATTTCATTATGGAACCCACCAGCTTGCATGTTATTTTTTACTTGAATTGTTTGTACATTTGGTATTTCATTGATAATAAACTAAAACTGATTAACTTCCTAATAGTGATCTTAGTTTGTTGCCCACTATAGTTTGCTAGTAGTGCATGTTGCAGAGGTTACGAACATGACCTGCTCTGCATGTGTGCATGCAAATCTGGACCAACATTAACCACACATTATATGTGTATATACCTAATAACAATACGGCCTACTACTGCATTTGCCTATGAAATAATTGTTAATTACACATGTAGCAGTTTTCTTCTTTTGTACCCCCATTTCCTTTTTGGTCACCATTCTAAAGCGCATAATGGGAGAGATAAACATATAGTCCTAGAAGCTTTTCTTTTCTACCTACATCTCCTTTTTGCTCACCATTATCGTTTTCTGACATAGTTTTTTTCTTTTTTGAAAAAAAATGTTTAAATTTGAATTTTAACATTTTCCATCACAAAATACATTCACTTATCAAATTATTATATATCCCAATTACAAAAACTTATTATTTTATTGGTTGGAGACTGAAAGAGCCAAACATATAGTAAGATACCCTTCCATAGAGAGACTCGAAAAATATCATAAAAGCAGTGTGGGTGTATATGTATATATAGAAGAAGCAATCCGAAATTAATTCAGCTGATTCTGAAAGCATTGAAATGTCACAAATGTAGATAGGAAGGAATATATTTATTGGAATTGCTCATAATTATTGAGATGTTGTGTACCACAGAACATGAACTTGATATATCAAACAAATCAAAGAGAGTTATATTAAGTTAAAAAGGTGACCTTTCAAAATGAAATTGCATATTAACTTTTGATAAGGACTTCCTGATGGCCATTACCTTAGGAATGTTTCCTAATTGGTGTCTGTTAGTGACTATTGCGCCAACAAACTCAATATGTATGGAAGGCCACCACTTATATGTACTTATTATTTTTTAATTATTATCATGATATATATGGTTATACATATATATTCATACAATAAAATGGCATAAAATTATAAGGTTGGTTTAAATCATTTTGAATTTTATCCAAAAATATCGTATGAAATCACATGATATGCATGTAGATAAGAAAAAACAAATTAAAGAGAAAACGGGAAAATGAATACAATTAACAAGATAAGATTAAAATTTTATCTTTTTCAAGAAAAATGTTTTAGAATTTAAGTGGGCCAACCCTGGTGAAAATGGCAATTGCACCCAACAGGCCACAAACAATCATGGGAACCCTGAGCATCACCATGTCGTCACCAATACCAGCAAAGTTATATAAATTTCCAGCTCAGAACCAAAGGTGCACGTGTCAAAAACCCATGAATCAAAACTGGAAAAGAACAAATGCCCCTCTTCCGTATATTAATACCCATCAACCCCAACACCATAAAACTCTTCCCCAAACCTCCATTGTTTCTTGTTTCATGATTATTATTATTACCGTATCTCATAATAAAACATTACACTTTCATTTCATCTCCTCCAACATTACAAAAAACACTACAGGCTATAAGCTTCTATAGAGAGAGAAAACTGGTGAACAAAGGATTGGGTTAGAGAGAGAAAGAAGGCCAAGAACTGATCAATGGAAGTAGTAGAGAAGGGAAAGATGGGTTTTGAAGAGACTGAGCTGAGGCTAGGGTTACCAGGGAATAAGAAGAAGAAGAATAATAGTAATGGAGGTGGAACAGAAGGAGAGGTGGCTAGGAAGAGATGTTTTTCTGATACCGTGGATTTGAAGCTTAATCTTTCTTCAAAGAAGTCAGGAATTGATCCAAATGACCGTACCAATAATTTGCAAAGGGACAAGAATCTTCTTGCTGCTGATCCAGCAAAGCCTCCAGCTAAGTAAGCTAATTACTATGATTCTTTTTCTTTTCTTTTCTTTTTTTCAATTTTAAAAATAAAACTAGTGATCTAGTGTTATATATAACCATGTTTTGGTTTATAAGAATGTGTTGGTTTCCATATAATTAATTATCCTTTTAATTAATTTGATAATATAAGCTTAATCATGTAAGTGGTAAAAATTTTATATCTGCATTCTTTAGTTTGCTAGTATATGCACTTCCAAGTAGTATATGTATCTATCTACAATAATGAAAAGTCATGAATAAGGAGAAGGAAAATAGTTCAATCATTATATAATATATGTATGAAGTAAAGATTAGCATCATCTTCATTTCTTTACTTCCTTTTATTACCCTCTTTAGCAAATATGGAATGGTTGGAGAGAGTGTGTGTGTTATATAATAAGAGCATTTCTTTAATTTGTACCTTCCATAAGGTAAATTGTAGAGCCCATGCAATTTTTTTTTTTTTTTCCCTCAGCTGTATGTGATAATTGGTGATAATGATTGAAGTAAAGATAACATAGATAAACAAAATAATTGAAGTTAGTCTTAGCGTATACATATATACTATATATAATCATACGAAAAGTTTAGAAATTCAACAAAGATATAAATCCTTTGAATTAGTTAACGTTTGTTTTTATTTCCTCTATCCCCAAAAGACTATGATTACAATTTTTCACATTATTTAAAATATTACATTTAATGTTTTGACAACTCACAATTTAGAATATATTTTTCATTTGTTCCCTTAATTATATTTAATGAAAAAATAAATGTAATTTACTAGTTAAATAATTAATGAGAATAAATTAGTAAGATTTGATAATAATTAATAAAAGTGAGCATATATTTTAGCACATCTTAAAAAAAGAATAGTGGCCAATCTTTTTAGGATAAAAGAGTATTAATTTATGTATTTTTTTATGTTATCATTATTACTTTCCATAGCTTCTTTAATTCACAATTAGTTAAATGCTTCCTTTAAGAAGTTGAAGGAATTAAATGACAAATTCCACTAATAGTAATATATTGATAATAAAATTGAAATATTTAGGGCACAGGTAGTGGGTTGGCCTCCAGTCCGAACCTTCCGAAAGAACATGTTAGCTGTGCAGAAAAGCAGCAGTGAGGAATGTGAGAAACTGAGTGGTGGAAATGCAGCCTTTGTCAAGGTTAGCATGGATGGTGCTCCTTACCTTCGTAAAGTAGATTTAAACATGTACAAGAGCTACCAGGACCTCTCTAATGCCCTAGCAAACATGTTCAGTTCCTTCAGTACTATAGGTATGATACTAATTTAAATTTTTTTTTTCATATGAAATTAAAATCTCTTGTTATCACTAATTGGTGAGTTATGTAATTGTGGTTTGATATGTGTATAGGAAATTGTGGATCCCAAGGAATGAAAGATTTCATGAACGAAAGCAAGCTCATAGATCTTCTCAATGGCACTGACTATGTGCCAACTTATGAAGATAAGGATGGCGACTGGATGCTAGTTGGTGACGTCCCATGGGAGTGAGTTCTTAGCATATTCATTCATTACGCTCACCGAAACAATATTATTAACAAGAAACAACAAAAATCATCCTATAATAACTTGCTTTAATTATTTTAATTAAGGATGTTTGTTGAATCATGCAAACGGATGCGCATAATGAAAGGAACTGAGGCGACTGGACTTGGTTAGTAATGTTTAAATTTGCATATCTGTAAATTAAGCACTGCCCTGTTATGAATTAAGCTACCCCTCAAAGGGGAGAAATTAAACTTGAGAATAAATTATCAGTTGATTACCATTCATCTAATTACGCTATAATTTTGGAATGTCAGCACCAAGAACAATGAAGAAACGCCAGAACTGAAGCTAAAGTAACCAAGCAAACCAGATCTTGCTCCTTCAATCTAGTGTGAAGAGGGAAGCAGAACATGCAGCAATATAGTGCATATTTTATAAATTAATTAACGCGCGCAGATGGGTTGTTAGGGTTGTTTCTAAATTATAATGCATATGGTTTGTTATTTATATATATATATATAATATTTGTGAGTATTAATTATTATGGACAGGAACAATGACTCTTTTAAGTTCTTAAGACTTGGTCATACCTGGCTTGTTTAATTAATGTTTATGGTTTGCCTATAAATTAATTAATGTTTGAAACAATGTATGTACTGCTTGTTGTTGTAGTTAATTATTGTCTGCTCCAATTCCTTCATCTAATGCACATTTGTTCAAATTTTCTTATTGCTACAGTCCTCTTTTGGGGCAGACTTATTAGTGGTGATGTCCCATGACCCTGTTGGGAGAGGGAACAAGATCATGTGTATGTTTATGGAACATTTTCTAGCGCCCATTTGCATGGATTTCTTGATCTATTCTTTAAGATTTGACCAAAGAAGGTTGAAAATTTGAATCTTATCAAACATGCATTTAACCACTAAGTATTTAACCGAATAATTTCATGCTAGTGACCATGTACTTCTAATTTAAGGGTATTTAACGTTAAATCCATAATTCAACAATTTAAAGTCAACCAAAAAGAACGTTTACTTTGTATCATATAAAAAGTTAGAAAATTATTGTAGGAGTTCAACTGAAAGAAAGGGTGAATAGAATTCCCTTGTATGTTGAATGCACTAATGATTAGAATTCTGTGATGTTGATTGTCGTTTGCTGGCAGAAGTAATATGGCATAAATAATGCTCTATTCTATTATGTTCTATTCTAAGAACGATTTATGGGTTCAGAGATCAGTTTTCGTGTCTTCGATCTGGCATTGCTGAAATCCATTCATGGCAGTGGCAAATGCTGAATTTTTTTTTTTTTTTAATGAACTGGCAAAAGTAGCTACACTATTCTAGTTTATTCAATTGGGTAGCAAGAATCATAGAAGTTAGAACCCCATGCGGAAGTGTTGGGTCTAACAATTGAGAAATCTGACTAAATTCGAGAGGCTAAATGTATTCGGAAGTCCCTCAATTATTTCAAAATGTAGTATTAAGTCCCTCAAGTTTTATTTATCCACATTAAAAGCTCAAACTATTATTATTTATTTGATTAATACATTTTTAACTGCTTATTAGAGTGTGGAACAACGTGTTGTCAAACTTGAGTGATGAGATGAATTGATAAAATTAATTGGGATCAGTCTTCCATCTATGAAGCACTGCATTCCTTGTCCTAAATATAGAACCAAAGAGGGACTTACTTTTGGGCAGCCTTGTGTTTTGTTTCTTGCTACTGCTGCACAACCAAACAAGGAGAGAAGAAAAACAAAAACTAAAGGAGAGCAAGGAGCTAAGAACCAAGCTGCTCTATTCTCATCACTCTATCATTGCTCCTTTGTACCAGAAGACTTTGTCAACGACCCTTGCTTCTAGTCCTTCGTAAACCACAATGACAGCACTGCCACACACAAATAAACAAACACGCAAAAACCTCTCTCAACCAGCATTAGATTTCAAACTTTGGGCATTTTTCAAAACATCAAAGCTTCAAATCTTATAATTTTAATTGCACAAAACAATTTCTTTTAATAAAAAAGAAATTAAAAAATAGATAAATATAGAAAGTTGAGGTGAACACAATTCTAACTATACAAAAACCAATTTCTTTGCAGGTTATGACGCAGTAGAGCTTTTGCTACTCTTCTTCCTCTATCTTGAATTCAGAATACATCATTCCAAATCAACTACGGATTTTAAAGACAATATTCTAGTTCTTTGTTCTAACTTATCTTGACTGAATTTCTTATATTGATAGATTAATCATGAAAGGATGAAAAGCTTATAATCTTTAAGGAAAAAATGAAGAAAGTTAGCCATATTGAAATCCAATATTCAGGCCCTTCATTTGCAGATCTCTCAAGGCACATCCTTCTTGACATTCTTTTTAGACTCTCTATCAAGAGAATTGTCCATGCACATTTTGGTATCAAAAATAAAATAATCTTGAATCCTGAACAAAGAAATTGTGGAGTTGTTTCCAGCTGGAACCTCGTCACCCATTTTGCTTATCCCATCTCCCTAAAGAACACAGGTGTTGCCCTTAGCAACTAGCTCTTCCACCACCAACACCCTTTCTCCTTTGACATCGCCGCCTCTATCTCTTTCATAGACTCAATTTTGTGGCTAGCATGCCGAAGATAATCTTGACACCCCAGTCAAACGATATTATAGGTGGATCAACCATTTCTCTCTCTTTGTTTGCTTTTGAATCTAAATATAAAAGTAAAGGCGGAAAAGATAGATGTGATGGTAGAAAAAGAGATGGTACTTGTAATGGTAGTGATGACTTTGTTAGTGTTGATGAAAAGGGAAATGGGATGTATGAAAGAGAAGTAGATTCGCAAAATTCAATTTGTCCTTTGAAATTTGTTATTTTTTAAATAGTTAATACATAGGCCAAATTTTCCTTAGTATCATTTGACAAGACAATTAAACAAGTATTTATTCAAGAAATAATAATAGTTTGAAAGTTTAATATAGACATGAAAATTGAAGAGCTTAATAACAGATCTCATGATCATTCAGAAGCCTCCGATTACATTTAGCCAAATTCAAGACGATTATAATGGATAAATGTTTATGTAGAAATATACAGTAAATATTCAAAATCGAGCTTAGTAGGCAAACACATAAATCCTAAGTCGTTTTTTGAAATCTAGAATCACAAAGTTACAAAAATTATACCGGTAACTGCTCTTGAATAAGAGAAGTTAGGATTTTTTTAAAAAAAAAAAAAAAAAACACAGGCAACCACATGCATCATAAAATTTAACTATGGCCTCCTTGGATTATGTCATATTATATATATTAACATTGATTCTAAAAGAATGTTATTTTGCGTTTAACAATTAAAATTAAATAAATAATGTCATCGTACTGGTGACTTCTTTTTTTTTCCCGGGTAAAGGCTTGAACATTATCAGTAACACGGAATTTAGAATCCTGAAAACATATAGACGTTGAGTAATGGCAAGAACAATTTTAGGTACATAAAAGATCTTCAAAATGAGACATCAAAACATCAGGGTCAAAAGAATAACGCAAAAGTTTAAACAATCATGAAAACTACACCATCACTTCATCTTCTCCTTCACCTTCCTTCACGAGAGAGAGAGAATATTTTGATTTAAAGCAAACAAATATATTCAACTGACCTCACTCTTATTTCTCCATTATAACAAGTGGAATGATGTTAGAAATCAATAGACCTGATTACTAAGTCCGCATTTTTCTTTGACTTGATTATAAGCTCCGCATTGGGCCTGTCATTATAATCTATCTGCACAATGAATTTAGTGTTATATCAACTATCATCCTCTCGAGAAACCTGGAGCACTGATGAAGTTTAACCAACCACTAAACAAGTTTGAGGCTCACAACAAAAGTAAAGCTTACCCGCCATTTAGCAACATCAGGAGGCTTTCCTGCAACATGACATAACATTAGAATTAGAATCTGAGTTGTAATTCGCTTCATTACCCTTGTAAAGAAAAGAATAGGTTAAAAATAAAGAACAATCAAATACCTATTGAATTATGTCTCTTCAAAACTCGTTGCATTGCCCTGTCAATGTCCACATCAATAAACCTTCGAACAAACAGAAAACATAGATCCTATTACTCAAAACTGTAACTACAGAAATAAAATAAAAAATGAAGTTCTCAAAACAAAAGAAAGATGACAAAGACTTTTTGACAAAAGCTGTGTACATGTTGAAGATGGAGAAACAGTTGACCTAAATCCATAAACAGAATTCCACATGAAGAAGTCGGGTTAGCAGTTGCAAAGTGCTGTATGTTATTATCCGTTGTAAGCATTTTAAATACCAAGGACGGTCAAATTTGGATTTCATGATCAGAAAAGCAAATACCAAATTAAAAAATCATGATGGCAGGACAAACTAGTCATGTGATACAAGCTTGTGATGATAAAATTAACTAAAACTGGACTAAAGAGTTGCAAGAAATGATGGCTACAGTTTTGGTTTGGGATCAGAAGGGTTGCAACCAATGGCCCCAGTTCCACCGCAAAATGTTTTGGGATCTTTGTTGTCAATTTGAGCTGCGACAACTTATTTCTCTGCCTTATTTCAAAGCGGAAAAAACCTTAACAAATGAGATTTTAAAACATTGAACTAAAATACAATATAAAAGCACCAAGCAGCAGAAACATAAATTGTAAGAAATGGAGATACTCTCCATGTTAGATGTAAGAAATCTGGAATTCATGCCGATGACAAAATTTTCAACATCATATATCTGGTCTTCACATAAGTAAGATTCTTTTTTTTTTTTTTTTTTTACCATTTCTCATCAAACACAGATGACATATCTTTCCAAGCCCCTTCTTCCAACAACAGATAATTCCCTTCAACTATAACCACTTTATGCCTGCAAAAAGCAAAATATATGAGTTTTGTTGACACATCATGGAGTATATCTTTTCATCTTGATTGTTCTGGATTTTTGTTGTTATAATTGCATTTAAAATGTCAAACAGATTTCATCCACATTGCAACACAATGCCACGAGAGCTTGCAATGTTCACACAATTCACTTCAATGACCCAATTAATATATTTTATCAATGAGGCAATTAAGGTCATAATAATAAAGTCACTCCTTTCAACCTTTTGTAGCCTCTTGGGCTTCCCTCCCCATCTATTTCAGGCAAGCATCGTATTTCCAATTTAAGAAGTTTCCCATATTGGATATGAGTGTAAAATTGACACCTGTGTAGTATCAATGGGTTCAGCTATAAATTTCTAGCAAAACCCTTCAGAAGCCATAAAAGCATCTGTGAGTGGTCTAATTTACACAGATTCTGCATTAACAAGATTATGCACATCAATGTGAAAGAAGTTGATTACTAACTGAAGGCTCACAAAGATATCATCTTCGATAGGATCTCCAACAGCATGATCAAATGATGGTGCATAAACTGATCCCTGAAATTTTTGTTGCTAATTAAAAACAAAAACTAGAACCGCACTAGCAACATACTAACATACAAATAAATATTGCTAACCAGTTACATAGTATTCTGTGACAACCATCTCAAGGAAAATAACAAAAAAAAAAAAAAAATGAACTTCATAAGTTAACAAAAATAATAGCCACTCACTTCATTCCTCAATTTCTTTAGGCATTGAAATAGTAGAGCCGGAGCAAATGTCCAGGGAGCTAAATTACCAACAGAACAATCAGCACTTCAATGATAATAATATCTTCAGTTGGGATATATTTATTATTGGAGCTCACCTCCCCTTCTTGCATGGGCTTCCTCTGGATTCTAAAACACAAAAACATCAATTAGCAGTGTAAAACACCAAAAGAAGGTTCCAACAATTAAAGTGAATAAATAAAGAGTAAGCTTAACCTCCATTGCATCAAGCTGGGAGCGATATAGATGGAAGCCATCCATGGGAAGAACTGCAGCAACATCAGGAGGCTTAACTTGAGAATCAAATGAAGAAGCGTTTTGGGGCCACAACTTATTTACACGTTGTACTACTTCAGAAGCTACAGTGCTCTTTCCAGCACCAGGAGGACCAACCAAGCCCACAATATGCCTGCACGTGTTTTAGATGGAAAAAAAAAAAAAAAAAAAAGAAAAGATTCCTGTACAGAATTGTAGATTTCTACAATATTGGGAACAGTTAAGCTCATTATAGAAATGGCGTTGGGGTGGGGTAACAATTCTCCTCCCCAGCTTTGGAGACTAGGGAAGGAGCATGGTGGAGACAAATATACCCATTTAGAAGTATTTTTTTATGATTTCCAACTTGTAAATGGATATGTAAAGAAAAGAATAAGTTCTAGTGAAAAATCGCATATTTCAAAGATAAACAAGTGTTTATGTATTTAGGGGTCAACACTACAATACACCACAGAACACATGCACTAAAAACTGGAATAAAATAAAGGCAAAATAGCTTAATCCATCACTGTCCCACTACCTTTGGTGTGAGAAAGATTATCCATCAGGTTCAAAGCAAGGTCGCTAAAACCCAAAGGATAGGGTGCATCTCTTGCTCTTTATAGAAATGCCAACAAAACAAAAAAAGAAGGAACTATTTACATAAGCTATGATGCTAATCATTGGTTATTATTCCCTAAGTACTATATAGAGATGGATGAAAACCACAATCAAATCAAACATAAAATTTCCACATGCTCAGATTCTTATTTGAAGATTCATTTAGGCACCCCAGCATCATAAAGGGAACATTATGCCAGCATTATAACCTGAGAACGAACCAAACCAATATGCTTGAATTGTAACTGATAAATATAAAATGTCATTTAGGTAGAGCTTATATTCGGAAGTTCTACTTCCTCTTATTTTGTCCCAGTTATAACTATTTCAAATAAAAAATGCAGGCAGCAAATTCTAGAAGAAATAGGCTCATTTTGGTATTGAGTTTGAAACTGCATTTGACTTATTTTTACTTTTTTTTTTTTTTTTATTGCATCAGCATTTTGTTTTTCCAAAATCATAGTTATCAAGTTCTAAATGTAATAAAAGCAATCCAGCCTAACCACAGTCCCAGATGAACACTAAGATGATTTTATTCATGTGTTTGTGTCGTGTGCATGTAGACAGAGAAAAAAGAGGCAGCATGAGTGTAGGGTGATGTAGTGCCAAGAACAAGAATAAAAAATTCAAGAAAATATAACACACAAAGCTAATGTAAGTGTCAAGCTTTCCAAGTCAAATTCTAAAGATTGCATTATCAATAACCTACAAAAATAACTAGTTGTACGGGTATTTATACAGTTTAAGTAATCCTACTGCTATTAGAATTATAAATCTGAACTTGGAAAATTCTGAACCAATGCTAAATTGGACAGCAAAATAAGTTTCAAATACTACTAATCATAATAAGTTCTTAAACAACACTAAACTCTAGTCTTCCTAATTAGAAAATTCACAATAAAACATAAATTCCATAAGTAAAACTCAAATTTAAATAATTTCCAAATTTTATTGTCCCTGTACACATTTCGGGGGACAGGGGGTACCAAGCGCACAACAAATTCTACATTTAAGAGTCTAGAACTTACTTAAAATTAGGATTGGATGCCACCGCTGCTGTAGGAAGAAGGCGTTCAGCCAAAGCATCATATATCTCATCCATAGAACTGCGAGATATTAAAAGAAACAGTAATTATTATGAAGCAGATAGATGATTAATCACACATATATGCCAAGTGATTTAGGTTTGAGGTCAGTTGAGTTGTAATCAAGAAAATTAACATTATCCATGAAAGCCAAAAATTTCCTTGGAAACTATACAATCAAATCTTTATCGTCCACAGCTTTTTTTTTGTTTCTCAATAAAAAGGATGGAAAATGAGGAATATTGGACTTTAGTTGTCAATGTCATAGCAATATAGCATATATCCAAGATTTCATGCAATTTTAAATTCCAATGCCATAATAGGGAGGAAAATAAATTAAGTGTTGTTCTCAAATAATTACACGTACAATCCAAGGTCATATCAGCAATTTTATTTTGTTTGCATTTAGGATGCTACTTTTCGCCCTCTTAAACAAGAATCTATTCTTCAAACAAAATTCCATTAAGTGTGACAGCAGAGGTGTGAAAAGAAACAAGGAAATCCATCAAATTAAGAACACAATAAATTCATATATACTGTATCACAGACATATAACAAAATCCAGTATCCTGTCACACCATAAACAAGCTTGCTAACTAGAATTTGTGCAATTCACAGTGCATCTTTCGGCCTCAAATTTACCTAGGTAAAAGTACATTTTCAAACTTGTTAAAAGCCATCTTATAATTAATGGGCAAGAGTTCCTAACATAGGCAAAAGCCATGTCATCACCATTGGACAAGAGACATCATATCATTACTATAGCTCCCCTATTATCGAATCCATATGATAACCCCATTTTGAATAAGAAATCGTTTTCTTTTGTTTACCAAGTTTAATCCCAGATAAAATATCTTCAACACAGAAAGATTATCCCAAATAGGTCTTCAACTTAAACAAGGAATTTGAGACATCACTTGACACATTGACACTGGTCAGTTGGAAAGCCATAACAGTTAAGCAATAATCCACCAAACTAATCTAAGCATGTATGAAGAGATAAATGTTGCAGTAAGCGCCATCATATTAATAGTTACAAGATGATTTTCAGTTAATAATCTATCAAATGTACTATGGCTTGCGTCAAGACATCCTCTAAAAAGGTAGGCAGTTAACCTCACTACCAAATCATATGCAACCCATCTAAATGTACAACAAATTTGGCGGAAACATCATGTTGTTCTTGCTCCTTCAAATGTTTTCCTTTTTCTTTTATCAGTTTCAATTGAAACTTGCATTGAAATTTGAGATCAATTCATACAACAGAAAATATTAATAGATTGCATATAAAAAATGTAAAGAAAAATACAAATCCCGGATTAGAGAATATATTTAGATTTCATTTGGACAGGTATGGCATTTGAAAGACAGGTGGATTGGAAATTTTCATCCGATTGAAAAACCGTACTAACATCAATATTGAAATGTGAAAATCGCATAATGGGCTCAAACTTGCGCATACGAAATGTATATGCAATGAGACATGATACCAGAAGATGCATATGATTTTGACCATAATTGAGCATACCTGGCATCTATAATGGGAATTTCTCTCTTCAGACTGCATAAAACCTGACACCATAAATACCAAACAACTAATTCGCTTTGCGAAGGAAGAAAAAACAAAAAAAGCTAACGAATAAGGTTTTTTCTTCTTCTTTTTCTCCTCCAAAAGATGCAACACCAGAAATTGAGAACAAGTAAAAAATAATAACCTTTGTAGAGTTTTTCCGGTGAATTAGAGATCCAGCTTGCCTCAGAAAAGGCTGTGAAGTTCTATTCAATGAAATGCATGATAAATGTTGATCCCGTAACGGAAGTGTAACAGCCGTTTTAATCAGTAGACACTCTGCAAATTTATATATACAATCTAAAACTTCAAAAAAAATGACCAAACTTCAAAGCAAAGGCACAAACAGATGAAAAATGACCAGAACAAAACTTCAAAAAAATGAAACAATCAACCAAAATGATCGATTTTAGAAAACATGAATATAATGAAAAATAATCGAGATTCATCGCAAAGCGATAAGAAAAAAAAAAAAATTAACTCTTGCATGATCTCAGCTCCAAGACAGAGATAGAGAGAGACCTGCGGGAGAAGAAGACAGATAGGCTGTTGAGTTAAGCGAGAGCGAAGACACTTCCATTGCCGAATCAAAACAAGCACAGAGAACCAGAAACAAAGAGAGTAGAGGGAGAGGGGAGAAGGTGAACGAGTAAGAGCTGAAATGATATCTACAAATTCTTGCGCAACGGTGATTCCCAAGCCAGATGAAGACACGCATACTCGCTGTGATCATAAATTTTTATTATAATTTTAATTTGAAATTTACATTATATTAAAATTTTATATAAAATATTTTTTTACTTAAAAAGTAAAATTTTAATATATAAAATTCATATTATATTATTAAATTAAAAAGGAATTTTTTAATTTGAATTGATGCCTTAATTATTTTATTTTATATTTGATAAAATAAAATAAGTATATAATACATAATAAAAAAATTATATAACATACTTTTTTATATATTTAATATTGATTGATATCTAATAGAGATAAGATCCTTAAAAAAAATTACATACATATCTAATTACGCCAGAATTAAAAATTGACTTCAAAAAAAGTAATATAATCTTTTTCACATACATTATCTTACTTTATTTTTATATAAATTATATATATATATATATGATGAATCACATGGTATAGAATTTGATTAGGTTGAATCAAAGTCTAATCTTCAGTTAAATAATGTTTTGAAAATCAAACTAAGAATCAGACAGTCGAATCGATAAAATTAAAAATAGTGACTGATTTGGTTTGATCTGAACTAATTTTTTATCTTTTTATTTTCAATTATTATATTAAATTTGCATATAATAATTAATTATAAATATTTGTTTACTTACAAGTGAATTTTTAATATACAAAATTCATATCATATTAAAATTATTATTTTAAGTTAATTTGATTTAAATTATTTTAAATTAAAAAGTAATTTTTTAATTTGAATTGATGTTTTAATTATTTTATTTTATATTTAATAAAATAAAATAATTATTTGATATCTAATAAAAAATTACATAACATAATTTTTTATGTATTTTAACATTGATGATATCTAATAGGGATAAGATCTTAAAAAAAATAAATATATATCTAATTAATTAGATCTTACCTTACACCATTTAATAGTATTAGAAATGGACTACAAAAAAGGCAATACAGCCTCTCTCACTTACATTATCTCACTTGATTTTTGTCTAAATTTTAAAAATATATATACTTCTCTCTATATATATGTATAAATGATGAATCAAATGGTATAAAGTCGATAACTTGAGTATATTCAGCCAAAACTATAAAATAGAAAAAATGTGAGGGAAATTCGATCACTTACATTATCTCACTTGATTTTTATCTAAATTTTAAAAATATATATACTTCTCTCTCTCTCTCTCTCTTTCTCTCTCTCTCTCTATATATATATATATAAATGATGAATCAAATGGTATGAAGTCGATAACTTGAATATATTCAGCCAAAACTATAAAATAGAAAAAATAATATATTCAGCCAAAACTATAAAATAGAAAAAATGTGAGAGATAAATCCAATCTTATGCTGAATATGGTTGTCAATATTTGAAATAAGTGTAAGTTTATAAGACAGACTGAATATATAGCTAGTTGGGAGTAAGCAGTTATAATGGGGAGTCCTTATTCAATGACGAAAATGATAAGGAAAATAATGAGCTATCTTATTGAAATGAATGAGATGAATCATTCATTCTTATAGTGAATCAATATGGATAGACGAAAGAGTCAAAATATGACAAATCATGAGTGGAGCTGACCTTGTATTAGAGAACTGGACTAGGCCTTGAGAGTATCATCTGTCCCTTATGTATATACTTCGAGTCTATTTACATCTCAAATGAGAAGATATAAGGGTTAAAAAAAAAAAAAGTGGATGCGACTGAAGAAAATACTACCGAGCTAAGGAGGGCATAAAAGTAACAAATCAAACTAAGAAATGTTATTAGCAGTTGAAAATTTTAAAATTCGAAATTGAACTTTCGAATTACCTAATGACGACGTGGCCAAAAACTATAGTAACAAAATAATACTATGATTAACCCTAAAAAAAATACAAAATTCAATCCTATGACGTGACATTAGTATATTGTATAACATATATTCAACAAGCAAATGAAGACTTCAAAGTCCAATTAATCCAATGCATTACTGATTCAATAACTAGAAGACAATTCATGGTCAACTTGAAGCTCTTGGTTTTTCTATAAGGACAGAGAAGAAACTACATTGAAACATGAATTTCTTATTCGGTAAATGAATAGCTGTAAGAACCCCAAAGTCATTAATAGGCTCTCGCAGCATTGTTTTATCTATAAAATTAAACAATTTTAGAAAGGCGATTCTACAAGGCGGCTGACTCCAACTGCCATTTGAACAATCACAGGCCACTTTGATTTGCACTTCACAGCCCACAACCTAAGGGAAATTGATGACAACCACAAGATTGCACAATGTGTACAGTAAGAATGTTAATTAGTAGTAGCAGACACATTCTCAGTCCAGAAGCAGATTGCAAGCACGAGCCCTAACCCTTCTTCGCTTTTTATCATCATCAAGTGGCTGTGAGGTAGAAGAAAAACATGAGATAGAAGTTAATGCAAGCGTACTGTGGCAAAGATGTTTTAGCATTTATTATCTCTTCCCAATAAATGGTTTTATTAATATATTCAACTCTAGTGCTGACTTGGTAGGAGGATGAGAAGATAGAGGTGTCAGCTTACCTCGTGACTCAGAAAATGAGGGACCCGAACTCTCTTCGATCCATCAGCTAGACGTTTACTTGGGAAATGGTTGTCCACAATACCCAAATTACTAACCTGCAAACATGTCCAACAATCCCGAAAGTGTGAGAATTCACACCTTGTTGATTTCAGACTGCATCCAAACCATAAGCGTACAAAAAAGACAAAGAAATGAGCTGAGGGCGTTGAACTATAGCATTTAGACAATCAAATGTCTCCACACCAGCTGTTTTCGTGCAAGGTGATGTAAGATAGAAAGATGGCAATGCTTCCATAAACACAGATCTAATGATAAATATTTCAGCAAGTACTAGATGAGTGCCAACTGGAAATTAAATTTGTTTCCTCCCACAGCCCCACCTAAAGCAACTTCCTACTAAGCAATGACAATAAAAGTAATGATCTTTACGAATCCATTTCAAGAATGTTTTTCAATTATTGAATGAAAACCTCTCCAGATGAAGTGTAGAGGGAATTGCCACTTAAAAAAAAATATTAGCATTTAGAATTATTTTTGAAATGTTGTACGCCAAGTGATCTATGTTCAAAGCAATCAGATCCCCACGCACACTTTGCATTTTCACTACAGTGATCCACAACTAGAAAAAGAAATCATATAGGCCGGAGTGGCAATTCACAAAATTCAGCTTTAAGAAAAAATTGCACAATTGCATATGAACTAAAACCAATCCATCAAGTTGCACCTTTTAGATTGAACAAGATTTCAATTTATGTTCCCAAGATGATTTACTTTTATCAAGTAACATGGACAATTTGTGCATATCAATTGTTCATAAGCGATGAAAATCAACAAACCACAAGTATCACACAAATATAACAACAAAATTTGAAATCTAAGCAACAATTTACCTGGCTTTGAATGGTTCCTATCAGCAGTTTTTGACATCCTGAGGCATGCACATTTTCTAAACTGGGGCACTGAAGGAGCAACCTCTCTGTGGATATAAGTAGAGTTACCAATTAACATTAAAAAATAAAAAACAAAAAATTAGTCTAGTAATTGAACATTTTATCAGCTGAAAATGAGCACAATTACTGTACCTGGATGCAAGTTTCTACAAGAGTTCAAATTCAGATCATTGAGTTCTGGGCAATTTAAGTATAGAGCCTGCATTGTTAAGCTTGCAAATTCAGAAGAAAAACAAACAAAAACCACTGCCAACATAATAATAATTTTCAGAGAACAGATGCCTTACATCTAGGCCAGAACAACCCCATAAGCTCAGTTTTTTCAAGCGACTGTGTTTTACAATGAGCTTCTGGCATATGAGGTGCAGCTTGTTCTGAAATGTCGTCTGCAACTCACCATCTCCACTTTCATCAGAGGTTGGAGCCTCAGAACTTGGATCACAAATGCTCATTCCACAGTCCATGAGTTCAAGAAGAGGCAATTGAGCCGTAGCAAATTGAATTCCACCTGAGAGATGCCAAACAATAGAACAATTAAGAGATGATCATGTATGCCAAACATTAAAGTACGTAACAAATATAAAATCAGTCAATAAATTTGTAGATATTAGACATGGAGCATACTTGAAGTTATGTTTGGACAAAGAGCAAGGAGGAGTCTAGACAATGTTCCAGGGAACACATTGCATATCATACCAATGCCACCATCACTGATGCTAGACCTGAACACAAACTGCAACATCAGAAATGCAATCTTGAAACAAACTAATTTTCAAACATCAGTGAAGGTTGGCCCAATACGTACCCACTTAAATCAAGCAATTCTAACTTTGAAAAGCTTGAAGCTATGGCAGCAACAGATGCATCAGTGATTTCAGTTCCAAGAACAAGAGAAAGCATTCGCAGGCCCCTGATACCGTGGAGCAGCCAAACAATCATTATCACATGCACTCACATTTATTTCACCAATGCAAATCCATTGAGAATTTGGTAAGATGAACATGTAAAGACAAATGGAGTATAAACAAGCATCACTATTGAGCCTGATAACAAAATTGTTCAACTAACCTCAAGTTTGCAGCTGAAAGAGAGAGCACAACAGCATGAGAAAGTCGAACTGAGGCAATATGTATATTTTGTAATCTAGAACAACTCCTTCCCAAAGCATCAACCATGGCAATAAGGTCAGTACTATCATTTTCTTGGCGGGAAAAGTCTAGAGAAACCTCTTTCAAATTGGGACAGTTAAATACCTACAAAAAGGAGATACAAATAAGCATAAAAGAATTTGGTCAAGTGACAATATGTTTTCCTAAATGCTCTTTTTGAAAGACATCAGAGTATCAAATCTAGAAAATTATAGCACCAAATCAGATCAAAAGCAAAATGCAAAAAAAAAAAAAAAAAAATTACCGTCTTAGATAGAGAATATAGATCTGAAAGCCAAAGTGTAGAGAGACTCGATGAACAGAGAACAAAACCTCCTAAATTAGAACATCCTTCCATCTTAAGGCTTGTAAGGCAACGCTTATCAGCAACAAAACGACTCAATTCATCACTGCAAATGACAGATGGACCCAATTCATCAATATGGTATTTGCCAATGCACTGACTAAATCTTCCCTTGCACACCAAGAGGGTAAGAAAAAAAAAAAATGATGATCATGATCAGAACCCTCAGTGTAGAGTTGGAAGAATAGTAACTAAAACAAAATTTTCAATTGGTTTAATCCTAAATTCCTAAATGATGTGTCATGTCTGCTGGGACCTAGGAACTGCAATGAAGACAAATTTGAGGAAAATGTACATATAATGCACAAATATCAGACCCAGTATCCGATTATAAACAAAAATAGATTGGGTTCCACCAAACAACCATAAGTTTCATCGATTATCATTCAATCTTGCATTACTAAAGCAAATAATCTTCAGACCAGGTTCTATTAATAGGTCGACTCACTTAGAAGATAATGACTAAACCAAAAAAGAAAAACTATAAAGAATTTAATAGCTAGCAACTAGAGAAAATAAAACCAGATACACAAATGATAAAGCAGTGATCCAAAAACAAGGAAGAAAAATATACCCAGAAATCCTGTTCAGAGCCCTATCAATTAGGGAAATCTCCATAGACTCCAGGTTGGGACAAGAGAAGGCAATGCAAGCCAACATTGTCGCATCCACATCACTGCAACACACAAAAAACATATACCCATAAAACATGTCTATTCTTCCACCGTTGGTCAATTCATGTAAAACTTTTGCATTAGCTTAATCAATTATAAGCAAACAGCAGTGCATTGCGTAATCCTGTACTGATGTCTATAGATCAAACAGTACTATTATCTTAGCATTTCCATTGATTAATAAAATCAACCATTATTATAATTTGATTATTTATTTAGTCCAGGAGTTCATTCTGTTTATTTTGGGTGATATTACGTTAATGTCAACCACATCCACGCCGTAAAATCCTAGATCTGATGAAACAAAGGGGGCCAAAAAACGAGCCTTAACCTTTCCATCCCAAGGCACAGCCTAACAAGTCCAGGACACTTATTCAACACAGATCCAACAAACCCTAGCTGAGCTCTGGGTGGCACCCTCAGCCTCAGCTCCTCCGTAGCCCTCCAGAGCCTTTTTACCGTGTCCCTCCACCCCTTACACACCCTAGCCGCCGCCAACAGCCCCGCCGGTGGTAGCCTCCTAAGCACCTCCCACATACAGCTCGACGGAAGCCTACCCGAGCCAGAGAGCCACAGATCCGCCTCCGATTCATCCATCTCAGGCTCCGGCGACTCAAATCGGATGTCGATATCATCAAATGAGAGAGCTCTCCGTAGGTGGGAGTACTGCTGGCGCGGCGGTGGGAGAGGGCGGGAGGCGGATGCGGAGGAATCGGTGGATGTAGGAGTGTCAGCAGCGACGGGGGGAAGGTGGCAGAAGTGGCCTTTTTTGGGGAGGCCGCAGCGGCCGCAGTTGTAGCTACCGCGTTGCTTTTTGACGGGCTTGGTGAAGTCGAAGGCGGCGGAGGAGGATGAGAATGAGGCCGTGGAGCCACTGGGGGTGGCTGGGATAATGTGGGACTGGTTGGGGTGGTTCATGGCGGCGAAGTAAGAGAGGGAAGAAGAGATGGCAAAGATAGGGAAAATAAAGATGCGGTTGGTCGCCAAGGCGCGGGAGATTTGTGAGGTTTTCGCGCCTTGATTTTTCAAAGTGTAGAAAACAGTAAAAATGCAGGGGAGGAGCGTTGCTGGCTGTGTAATGACCGTGTTGCCCCTACTTGGCAGGTGATACAAGTGGTCTTTGTTTCCAATTCCGTGTTTTTCCTTTTCCGCCGGTGGCTGTGGCCTGTGAGTGTTGTTTTACTTCTTCCTTTGTTCTTGCTTCTGTGCTTTATCCATTTTTCTATTGTTTTGTTGGTTCATTGTGATGACAGATCAATATTTATTACACCATAAATACTTGTCTTGGTCAAGAAAGAGAATATCACAATTTCTTTATTTTACATATCTAATCTATAATAGCTAGCTATAATAAAAACACATCGTCCATTAAATGTATTTATAATTTGATGTATCAACATAAAAAAGAGTTATAATTTTAATGAAAATTAACTCATTTATCTATTAAGTTTTTTCTAAATAAAACTCTTTGTCTCCTAAACAAAATTTATTCATTTTAATAATTTTAAGTTTCTAGCTTTTTCCTACATAAATAAAATGGATATTATTATTAATTCATAAGACAATACACAAATTGATTTCAATATAATTTAAATGATAGGCATAATTTAAAAGATCTTTTAACAATTAATTATTACTTTAAAAATATATTATTTTACGATTGATGGATCAAATATTTAAAATTATTAAAGTTGTTTCAATATTTCATTTAATTATTAAAATCGATCAATAAATTGTTAAATGACAGATTAAAATAAAACAATAAAAAATTAGCTATCAATTTATAGGAGATAATTTATGAAAGTGAAGTATAATTTGTTGTTGATTTTCATAGAAAAACAATTGATATGAATATGTTCTCATTGTAAAAACACTTAATAGACCAATTATTTTGCATAAGAAATTAAATAAAATAAATAAAAATGTAATTATTAATAAACATTATTTATTTTAAAACAAATAATATATCATGTCAAATTTTTTTGAGCAATTAATTAATTTATTTTTTCTTCATGATTATTAAATTGGTATTTAAAATAACACTAATAAACTTCAATGGAAAAAACATAAATAACATTATTCATTAAATATTGTTTAAACAAGACTATTAAGAAATATTTGCAGACATATTCTGATGGTTAAAGTGCATTAAGAAATAGGGGTCTCAAATTCGATTTCTTTCATTCACTTTCGTGATAAGAACTATTGAAATGATAGAGTTATTCCATGTTATACAACCTATAATATTATTTGGCTCATCAAGCCACTTATGGATTAAAATTAAGGTCATTAAAAAAAAAAAAAAAAGAGCATTCCTGTTTTTAAATTGGTCCAAAGGACCTATATACCCACCAACGGTCCAAGAGTCTAAAGCTTTATCAGTGGGCCTGGACGTGGAAATGGTTCTGTCCATTCACACACATATATATATATATGGTTGTCCATTTATATTTACCTAATGCGCGTATTGAATAAAACGCAAACATTTCAAACCCCACTAAATTTCCAACAAAAATTTATAACGAAAATGGATTTCACATATTTTTTTAATTCGTTTTTGCTAAAAAAATGTGAGCGTTTAAGTATTAATTGTTAATCTTATGGTGAGCATCAGAAGATTATATGCAAAAGAATTTAAAGACAGATTAACTCTTTCGCTTTAAAAAAAAAAAAAATCTAATGAAAATTGCATGCAAATGCTCCAAAGAAAAGCTTGAAGTTAGATGGAAAAAGTTGTTTCATCAAGTAGTTTTTGGTGAACTGCAAAGTATTTAATTTTAGGGTTAAATACTTTAATTCCCTAGGTTTGGCCTTATTATACTATTTAGTCATTTATTTTCTATAATTATATTAAAATATTTCTATATTTTGTTTCTGTTAATTGATAACATCCTTCCATTAAAAATTTTATACTTTTGTTGTTAGTCAAATAAACAAAAGTCAAGAAAACTATCTTAAATCTATTAAAATTCCAATGTTACCCTCATATTTTTTATTGTGCCAAAAGCACAAAAACCTTCCATCGAATTTCTTCCACTAAACAAAAAGGCTCTCACTGAATTGAATTAAGTGTTTATTTGTTTTCATTATTGAATATTGTTGGTGTTATCTTGCTAACCCTAATTCTATTTTCATCATCAACAACAACACACTCTAAACCATTTTCATCATCAAAAGCACCAAACTCATCTCCATCGCACTTGTGAAATTAAAGGTCATAATCGAACATGGGAGCATCATCTTCCGCAAGAGCATAATATTCTACAAAACAAAAAAGGTTTGTATTGCCCCTCTACATAAATGGGTCGCAACATAAAAAATTCAAAAAAGACCAAGAATCAAATGAAGGAGATGGGTCATCTTCTTTTTTATCAATATCGTCGATGTTGACTGTGATGCCTTTGAGTTGATGATCACACTTCTTTCTTCATATATCTCAGTTTCAAGAATATAAATGGTTCATTTTCTTTGAACAAAATAGTTTAAGTTGAGACATGACAATATTGATATTGGTGGATGATTCGTTTCATTTTCGTAGTATGAAATGCCTTCAGATATAGGAGAATAATTTTATTAAATTATCATAATAATACTGTATAGTAATATAAATGTGGTAGACATTTCCCCCAGTTTCGATGTGGAAATCTACGTTTTCATTTGACCATGGATTGCATGTTGGGGACCTAACATGTGCGTGTCGGAACTCGAATTCACATGCACATCTTATTATCATAAGGTTGGTCAAAGTATTTCCTGTTTCTAAGCCTAAAATCCTAAAAATTAGAACATTAAACCAATTCTGAAGGTAAGAAAAATAATTTAATTTAGGATCACAAAGGTAAGCCATGTGCGTTGTGCGGTAGACTTTGGGATTAGAAGAAAACCCTTAACATAATTACCATGAAAATAATTTTTTTTTTATTTTTATGTCATTTATTGCAAACCATAAAATAAAAATTATGTTGGATATGTAAAGATATAAGGCATATCGCCAAATCACAACAAATATTAATGCAAAATAGTATGTAACTCCTGGTTGCCCTTATTGATAGTTGTTTTCATTCTGATTGCACTCTTTTTATTATTCAGAATTTTCTCTTTTTAAATTTCTTTGGAAAGATTTTTGACAGAGCAATCTTAAAAGAAGATTTCTCTTGTACCCATTTCAATATAATACAATTTTGTGCTGTTAAAAAAACAATCAAACTTAATTTTACGATCTATAAATAAAGGAATTAACTGGTCAATAGTCTCCATATTATTAACCAATAAATTCGTGGTCACACCATTGCTATTTTGATCATATAGATTAAATCAATTAATATATATAATCCATTATAGTTTCATAATTTATTTGAGAGCATTATGTTTGTCATGTGTCAAATTTAAAGTTTTTTTAAGATGATAATTTACTATTTATAAACCTAATTATTTGACAAAATAAATTAATTAAAATATATATTAATTTGACATTTAAAATTACTTAATTAAAAAACTATATGCATGGAAATAAAAATGCACTAAGAAAAAGTATAAGATAGACAATTATATAAAATAAGCCTAAAAGACAGTATGTAAATATTGTTTATTTTAGAAACTATATATTATTTATTCATGTAATGAATATTTTATTTTATTAATATTTATAGTATATTAAATTATAGTCCACATAGTACATGGAGTGTCGACTAATATATCTATATTAAAAGCATCTATTGATAAATTTATAGAATGATTCGCATTTAAGATATTTTACAGGAGATTAGATACATATTTCATTATTCTTGCGCAAATAAGAAATAAAAAAACAAATTCTCATGAGATAAGATAACAAGAGTTTTAATTTTAAATAAACTCATTACTTTATAGATAGCTAATTAAATAATTAATAAGAATTATTTATATTTTATCATGTGAACATTATCTTAGATTTCATATTCATCCATATAGGATTACAAGCTCTCAATATAAAAACTCGGCAATGGGGTGTATGATTTGATAAAACACATGAAGTCAAAATAATTTACAACCAAAAAAACATAATAAATTATCTTTGACTCTTTAATCACATCAGATTAAACATTCTCAACTTCTTTCGGGAATACACTGAATAGTATTTAATTTTAACTCCAAAAAAATATGTATCCATTATTACTTTGCCCATTTAGCAGGGTAATAGCCCAAGCCATGGATCATAAACTTAAGAAGTCTTATAAAATTGTTATTCTCAAAAATTGTATTATTTTACTTTACTAAAAACTATGCCTCATAGAACCACATTAATATTATAGCTTTTGTTATAACATTATTAAGATACATTATTCTAACCCCTGACTTTATAATATACTTTTGAGTTTTAAGAGCAATGTTTAGTTTTAAGACTCGTACAGTGATCGAGATGTTGTTCATTCTATCACTCTTTAATATATCGACTTAAGCATATATAATATATATTTATATGTTATAATGAAAGTTCCATTTAATAGATATCACTCTTTCATAGGTTTCTCATAGATATTCAAATATTTATTTCAAATTTAATCTTTTTTAAATTTATTATCTAATAGTGCTTATACTCAACATGAATATGTGAATAAAATATATTCGACTTTATTAACTCTCATCTTAATTTTTATTGAGATACTATATTGATTTTGTATAATTTATTATAATCTCCCTATATATAAGTGTTAATATAATTTTATTGTGTTATCTTATCCATCACCTAGATGTTAACACGATCATTCATATAAATTCATTGATCAAAGTCTTATGACAATAAATATAAACATCTTGAATATTCAATGATACGAATATAATTATTCAAAATTCATACTTTAGTTAAATTAAATTAAGATCTTAAACAACTAGTATTACATTATAATCTACAAAATCCTAATGCTCTAACTCAAGTGTGAAATAGATCTCGAGCAATAAATTTTGTCAATAGATGAACCACCAAACTATCGGCAGAACTGTGCTTTAGAGTAATCTACCATCCTAATGCTCTAACTCAAGCGTGAAATAGATCTCGGGCAATAAATTTTGTCAATAGATGAACCACCAAACTATCGGCAAAACTGTGCTTTAGAGTAATCTACCATTAGTTGACCACGTCATGAATATAGTGACATTAAATGTCCATATGTTTAATATAAGTTCCTTGAAAAATCTAAAATTATCATGTTATCAAAATATATATTAATTATATTGTCAATTTGGGCAATGGCCTTGAATTAATGCAAAATTCTCCTCAAACATATAGCTCATTATATTATTGCAGAACATGAGACATATATATATTTTTTTTTTTTGCTGTATCAAGAAATGGATCATCCTATGAGGATAAATGCATATTCAGAAGTGGATTTTTGCTAATCTCCATCAACATCGCAAACCGTAATATAAAAGTCTTACAATCTCAAATGCCCTTCATAGTATCAAAAGAAGAGATATATGTAGTATCAGGAAGATGGAAAAAATTTCTCTTAAAAGCTTTTCCGCGATCAACTAAATTGATTACAAAACATATATCAGGATGCGTACACAACATCACATGCATCAAACTTCTATTGTAATAACATATAAGAAACCTTATTCATCATTTTTCTTTTCCTCATCCATGTAATTAATCATTAAAAAAAAATTACAAATTTATGGTGCAATCAAATATTGAAAATTAATATTGTATGCTATATTATAATTAGTTTAAGTGCTTAAATAATAATTTTTATTTGTGTGTTTAATTATTTATCATTTTAAATAATTTTTATTTTTAATAAATTTATTATAAATAAATAACAAATTAAATTATGCACACAATACCACATGTGTGTATTATTTTACCTAAAAAATAAAATTTAATTGTTTTGCCAGTTGGCCTAGTAATAATTATACATGGAAAACTACCTAATATAATTTTAACCTTTCGGTACAAACTCAAAAAATCAAAATGTTCACACCAAAATATTGGTGTGTTCCATGGCGAGACGTATATTTCATTTTCATTGTGATTTGGCATGAATTCCAACTTTCCTAATTTTGCATATAAACAGAAACAAAATCATTTATTAAGTTCATAGATAGCTAGAGCAAAATTAGAAGAAAAATACACACGACTAGAACTTCACCATCCTAATTATTATCTTTAATCAATCACTTTAAATGAAAAATAGTTGTTTTTTTCTTCTAAATGTAAAGTTTTACTAAAGATATATTTGAGTTTAAGTCACCTGTGAATATTAAACTTAATTTTGGAAATTTAAGCTAAAAAAAAAATACCATCCACAAATGTTTGTATTTCTATTATAAAGTTTAAATTTTGAAAAAGTTAACAAAAATTATCTTTCATAAAATTATAAATTTTTTCAATATAAATGTTATATGGTATCCAACATACTCTAAGGCCCTATTTAAAATAAATTATGTAAGAAAAGAAAAAAAATTCTATTAATTTAAAATTTATTTCAAATAATTAAAATTTATTATTTTGAGTAAATCTATACTAAATTAAAATCATTTTATTTTCTTAAATATTATTATTCATTCAAAACAAATATAAATATTGATTTAAATTATAAAATTAGTAGAACAATTTTATCTAAATTTTTTAGTTATAATAAGTTTTTTAAATTTTTTTTTATGGTTTTTCACTTAATTTGACTTTTTTTTATTATATTATTTTGCAAAATGATAGAATTAAATTTTTTTAAAAATGATAGAATTAAGTTTTTTTAAACATAGATTATTCAAATAAGATAATTATTAAAATAGAATTATTTTGCATTAATTTTTTTTTTAAAAAAATGGTTTCCAAATATGGTCTAAAAATGTTTATTATAATAGAATATTATTTCTTTGCAGTAATTTTTTATTTTCTTTTTTAAATTATTCTTTTTTAGCAGTCAATCGATATTAAATTTCATGTTAATAATTTGCAAATAATGAAAAAATACCGTTATAATGATAAAATGATGAGAGCACATTTCAGTTGTCAGTCATGTTTGTCATTGCTATTAGAAAATTTTAATTTTAAGATAAAAAATAGAATAAATTTTTTCTTATATATGGTTATAGATTTTTTGAATATAAATTTTATAAGTAAAAAATTATTATTGATAAAAATTTCAAATATAAATATTTTTTAAAATCAAATTTTTGTACGCAATTGAAAAATGTTTTAATCAATTAAGAGAAAAAATCTATTTAAAATCATATTTTTTCAATAACAACGCTAAATATGCTCTAGACAATGTATAACTTAGAAACCGAATTGTTTCTTTTAAATTATATTTTTTTAGCACATGGAAAATAATTTTTATTAAATTAGTGATATACATTCTGCCCCCTTATTTTACTTTTCTCTCTATTATTGATTTAGTCATCGATTGTTTGCTATTATTGTTGTGTTGAGTTTATATTTTTTAATTAAAAAACATTTGTAAAAAAACTCCAAAAATAAGCAAAAACAGCTTTTTATGATCGTCAAATTTATGATTTATTTTTCCTTTCAAAAAAATTTATAATTTATTTTGATTTTAAAAATAAATTTCAAAATAATATATATTTAAAAATAATTTTTATTTATTAAAATTTTTAAAATGACCTAAAAATAAAAACTAACCGAACCAAAACACACGCAATTATTACCTGTGTTTAATATGTCAGAAAGAAAAAAAAGAGCAAAGTCAGCTGTTAATTGGACGATGATCTATTAATTGGGAGTTGTATAAAAATCACCAAATCTATAACAGTTGAAGGAAGAATATCTCAAGAACGATACAATGCTCACAGGGAAAAAATATCTTCCAATACAACCTGCTGGTACCCACATGTCATTTGCTGCAGCATATACTTATGTAATTGAGAATCATGTGTACATCATCATCAGCAATACTCATGGAATAAATAATTATATTTATTTTCTTTTATTTGATCTTCAATATTAATTTTTCAACAGTCTATTTTAACCAATTTCATCTTTACCACTCATCTAATTTACAAGCTATAATGAGGTAGAACAGAACTATATAATGCAATCACCAACCTTTGCATTATTATCTTTATATTTACTTGCCAACTTAGTCCAAATTGTCATATATAATAGCTAATCTAAAATGACATTTTTTTTCTTTTTTTTTTTTCTCCAACATACTATCATAATTTACTCAATAATAAGATTTTTCTTATAAATATGAAAATTTCTTTTTAGATTTAAGCAATAGTTCTTTTTTATGTGGTTTTAGTTTATATTCTCAATTTAGTGTTTGATCTAATTTTTTTTCTATCTTTTATGTTAATTATTTTGTGATCCTATCTACTTAGGTCTTAAGCTACTTACGTTTAAATTCTAATCAAAGTGATATAAACCACTATTTTGTAGAAGAGTTCAATAGTTCAAATAATTTATTCATATTTTTTTATATGTTTTGACTACTTCGTTGCTTTTGAGACTCTACAAGTAGAAATCACTAATTTTTATTTTCTTGCCAATTGATCATGTGTCTGGTTTTTTTTTTTTCTTTTTCAAAATTTAAGTATAATGCTTGTGTTTATTATGTCTAATTTTTTAAAAATTTTAAGTTATAATTTTAATTTTGAAAATTTTACTATGTATTTTTAATCTATGTTATTGTCATCATGTTTGACAAAATTATATTTATATTTAAACTAACTGCAAATCTTAGTATCTCAATTTAAGTGCCTCATTTATTATTTTAGCATTATGGTTTTTCCTCTAATCAATAAAATAACAAGTAAATTTTGATAAATTATGTAATTAACTAATATAATCTACTATTATAGGCCACTAATTATTATAACCCGCTATTATATATAATTAATTATTGGAATCAATTATTATATATAATCTTTTAATGGTAAATAGAAATCATAAAAAATAATGAAAAACAATGGCTCAATTGTTATACTAACATAGATATAATAAACAATATATGTGATAATATGTTCAATTTAATTTAATTTTTATATTTTTATTTAAATTTATAAATTTATTTGATTAGATTTTATAAGAAATTATTTTTTTGAATATGAAAAGTATGAAATATGCTAATTGCATTTCAAAAATAAATTATAAATTGTATGATATGATTTAACATTTTCAAATAAAGTTGTAAAGTTGAAACATATAGTTTCTATTTACATATATTGAATTATTGAATTAATAATATTTGTATTTATTAAATTAAAAATATTACATATTATTAATTATAATATGTATTTTTAAGTAATTTTTTCTTAGTATGTAAATTTATCAATATAATATTTGAAGAACAATGAAATGTATGCAATTTTTCAAACTATATAAAGAGACGCAGGACTCACATATAAAATCTAAAACTATTACAATATAATTTATTACAATATGTAGTTTTGTATTTGTTTGTTAGTTATATTTATAGATTACTTTTTTATATAATGAATTGAAAAATTTACATATTATTTATTATAATATATAAGTTTCATTTATTCTAATGTGATTTATATTATGCAAAAAAATGTACAAGTATATTTAGCAATATCATATAAAATTTGTAGTAATATGTAATTTTTTATATGTTTGTTAGTTATATTTAGAGATAGTTTAGTTTCGTATTGATATAAAAAAATTTATATGTTATTACTTATAATATATATTTAAAATTATTTATATATTAGTATAATTTTATCAATATAATATGTAAAAAGTTATCAAATATATGAAACATTTACTATAGTACATAAAGAAATGTATAATTTACATATAAAATTTGATAATATTAATTTCTAAAAATATATAATTTTTTATATGTTTGCTAGTTACATTTATATATTATTTAGTTATATTTTCAATTGAAAAAATTACATATTGTTAATTGCAATATATAACTTTAAATTATCATTAAGTCAACATATAACTTTATCAATATAATATGTAAAATATTATCAACTATAACTTTTTTATATTACGTAAAGACATATAATTTATACATAAAATTTGATAATATGATATAAAATTTATAATAACATGTAATTTTTTTTATATATTTGCTAATTGTGTATAGAGATTATTTATTTACATTTTGAATTAAAAAATTATATATTGTTAATTGTAAAATAAAATTTTAAATTATTTTATGTCAATCTATAATTTTATCAATCTAGTATGTAAATATATTATTAACGAATATAACAAAATAATTCAAAACCTAAAAAATAAATTATATGTTTCAACTTTACAAATTTATATGAAAATATCAAATCATATATAATTTATATTTTATATTTTTGTGATGAATTAAAATATCTTGTATTTTTATTTTTAAAATTTTTAACAAATATTATCTAATAAATTTAAATAAAAATTATAAAAATACATATTAAAATCAAAATCAAATTAAATACATTATTATATATTTTATCTATCATATTTTCATTAGTATTTCGGCTGTCTTTATTTTTTATGGTTTTTATTTATCATTAATATATTAAAATATTATCTATAAAAATTATTACTATAATTGATTATATGCAATAATATATTATAATAATTATTGATTTATAATAATAGGTTATACTATATAATTTATCCAGTTGATAAAAATTAAAATACTGAAATGCACTATACATTCCAAAAAAATTATCATCTTCTATTTCTCATATTATTTAAAAAAATATATTTAATATTTTGTTACTTTATCTAAGTCATACGTAATAGATTAAAAAATTGATTATAAATATTTTAATTTAATAAAATGAATAATTATTTTAGAACATTCTAAAAAAACAGTAGATAATATTTTTGAGTTGAAATAATATTTTTAGAATTGAGCCTATTGATTAAACGAACCGATAATATCGAAAATCAATTAATTATTCGATTTAATTCAATATTTAAAATTAGTAAACTAAAAAATATCACAACTAGAAAACAAATGATCCAGAAAAATTGGTCAAAACTAAAAATTAAATCAAATTTATTTAATTTAAAATTATATTATTCTATTAAAATTTTAAAATTACACTATTTTACTCAAAATATAAATATTAAAATATTTATATTATATTATAATTGTTTAATTTTTTAAAATATTTTAAAATTTCCTTTATATATTTAAAAAAATTAAAAAATTATTCTGTAAACTAGATTGATTAAATCGTGGTGTTGACTGAATTAAAAATTAGCTTGATAGGTTCAATTTCTAATTCGATTTTAAAAATATTAGAGTGATTAAAAAAAAAGCACGGTAATGGCACCGCAGATCATTTCAACGAACTTGATGGCTTTGCAATTCCGCGCGAAAGCCAAAAAAAAAAAAAAAAAAAAGAGAGAGAGAGAGGAAACCAGCGACCAGTCGATGGCTATAACCAACACATGAATCACATACATCAATATATAATATATATGTATTATATAAGAGTCTAGTCTTGGGCCCAGCTGATTATCATCTCTCCAACCATCTTTAATTCAACTATATATCACCGCCTTTGACCTCCTATTTCACTTCACAAAACTAAATGTTACTACAGCAATGGCGATCTCTCCATCCAAGACTCTTCTTCCTTCCCAAAAACACCACGCTTTCCCATACCAAAAGCATTTCTTTTCACTGGGTCGTCGCCCAAAATCTATTGAATTCGCTACAAAAGCACCCCTAGTCTTGCCAAAAACCACAAGTGAGTCACTGTCGTCGATCATCACCGACCTCCAACACGACAATCAAACTATCACCAAACAAGAACAACAAGAAGAGAGAAAACTATCCGATGTGTGGAGAGAAATTCACGGTCAAGATGACTGGGTCGGTCTGCTTGATCCAGTGGACCCTATATTACGATCAGAACTCATCCGGTACGGCGAATTGGCCCAAGCTTGCTACGACGCATTCGACTACGACCCGTACTCCAAATACTGCGGCAGCTGCAGGTTCATGCGACGCCGTTTCTTCGACTCCCTGGGAATGACACACCATGGCTACGACGTCACTCGCTATCTCTACGCCACCGCAAACATCAGCCTCCCTAACTTCTTCAAGATATCGCGCTGGCCCAAAATATGGAGCAACAAAGCCAACTGGATCGGATACGTCGCCGTTTCCAATGATGAAACGACGCGCCGTTTAGGCCGACGCGATATCATCATTGCGTGGAGAGGCACTGTCACGCGTCTCGAATGGATTGCGGACTTAATGGACTTCCTCAAGCCCATTAACGGGAATAAAATCCCCTGCCCAGATCCGAGCGTGAAGGTCGAATTCGGTTTCCTGGATCTCTACACGGACAAAGACGTGAACTGCCGGTTCTGTAAGTTCTCCGCCAGAGAACAGATATTAACGGAGGTTAAACGGTTAACGGAAATGTACGGTAACAGTAGTGAGGAAGTCAGTATAACAGTAACGGGCCACAGTCTAGGAAGCGCGTTGGCGATGTTGAGCGCTTATGATATTGTGGAAACGGGGTTAAATGTGATGCGAAACAGTCGGCCTTTGCACGTGAGTGTTTTTTCCTATTCAGGACCTCGGGTCGGGAATTTGAGGTTTAAGGAGCGGATGGAGGGGTTGGGTGTGAAAGTGCTGAGGGTCGTGAATGTACATGATGTGGTGCCGAAATCGCCGGGTTTTTTTTTAAATGAACAAGTGCCGGCAGCATTGATGAAATTGGCCGGAGGGTTGCCGTGGTGTTATTCGCATGTAGGAGTGGAGTTGGCTTTGGATCACTATAACTCTCCCTTCTTGAAACAAACAAGTGACCCGGTTTGTGCTCATAATTTGGAGGCTCACTTGCATTTGCTTGATGGGTAAGTTTTTTTTTTTTTTTTTTGAAAAAAAAAACTCTTTCATGATTTATTAATTCTTGATATTTTTATTGTTTTAATTATTTGTTATGACATGATAGGATTACAAACCACTCAATTATTTTTGGTTTCAAAATTCATTATTATTTTTATGACTGTTACTTATATTAATTATACAATTAAGTATTCATTGATTTTGAAATTAAGAGATTTTAAATTCAAATTTCAATCAAAATTAAATTAACAATATATATATATATATAGGCAAAAAAAAGTTTGATAATGAAATACTAAATAGCTAAATTACATTAGATGACTAAATTACTGATTGGAAGAAAGCTATATTAACTGGTTGAAAGTCTAGAAATGAGTAATCGGCATGGGGAATAAACTTGCTAGAAAATTCACTTTCGGTTTCTCTTATCATATAAAGCTATACAACAAAATCACTTCAGCGGCCTCACATCACATCATGCAATGGTGTTTGCGTTGGGACCCAAGATTGTCTCAATATCTACAAAAATGTAAGCATGTTAATCTTTTGCATTAAAAAGTAGGTATTTGCTGGAAAGTCATTCCATTAAATAGGAAAAAATTAATTATTAGAGATATTCAATATTGATTATTAAAGATTCTTAAGAATTTTTAAGGATTTAAAAAAGCTTATAAAAATAAGAGATATTTAATAAAGACGTTTAAAGATTTTTAAAAAATATATAAAAATCAGAGATATTCACTTACAAGTTTTATAAAATTTATATAAGTTAACTCATATTCAAAAAATCATTAACTTTTAAAGTAATATATTTTTATAAATTTTGATGATTTTTTAGATATTAGTATGGATAAAATATTTAAAAAAAATTATCTTTCACATCATAAGACTATAAATTTTAAAAATAAAATTTTTAAAAATCATTTATAAATTTATTGACTTCATAAAAATTATTATAAATTTATAAAAATTATTGACTTAAAAAAATTCTATAAAAATAGTAATTCAATATAGGATCACTTAAACTATGATGAGATCATGTCCCATTTACAGATCCGTTGCTTGTGGTCGTGGCTAAACATGAATTAGTAAATTATCATAAATAGGATTGCCATCAAATGGTTGCTATGATTGAGACAATTAACTATTTGCTATTCAATAAGATAATATGAGATAAGATTTGCAAGTTTTAATGTTTTTTAAAACTTAAAGGGAATTTTACTTTTTAGCTATGATACACAAAAACTCTTAAAATGAAATATTTTCATGTTTCGAAAATATTTTATTTTAGAAAACTTATTAAACTCTCTTTTGAGCACATTTTTACAATTTTGAAAATTAAAAAACGTGTTTTTATTTTGTAAATGCATTTCTTTTATACTATTAGTTTTAATTACAAACCTTATGAATAATTAATATTTATTTTTAAATATTTAATTGACTGTAATTATTTTATTTATTTTTTATAGTTAATATTGATCTTATAATTAATATTTCTTTTTTATATGATCTTATAATTAATTACTTTAATATTTATTATATATTAAAAAATATTTATAAAATATGTCTCTATATTTTTTATATTTATAAATTTCTCTTATATTCTATTTTTTATGTTTTTTAAAAATATTGTTTTTCATATATATTTTTGCATTTTGCATTTTCACTTTTTTTTAATTTCCATACTATCTTGCTTTCCGGTCAAAATTGAAGTCTCTAAGTTGGACAAGGGATAAAATAAAACAATTGTCACAGCGTCTTTAGCTCATGTCTTCACACTTAAAAACACAAATATAATATGAAAAAAATAAATAAATAAAAATAGAATATTATGATGTGTAACTAGAAAGATGAACATAGTTCACAATCGAGTAGTCAGCCGCCCCAACTTGGAAAAATAATATATATTTGAACGAACTTTAAGAAAAAGGTGGGGGTCCTTGATAAGCTACTAACCTAATTTTGGTTTTTCACACTTGGATCGCTGGAAATTAGGTGAGTCTAACATCTGCAAAGATGACTATTCAGTTGTCAGTTTATAAACATCAAAATTATATAATGCCTTCATTATAGAAATAAAAATAAATTTGTCTAGTATAATTTATCTCTTTTAAAGTTTGTTTAAATTCTTATTTATATTAAAATTTTTTATTTTTAAGGACTTTTTCATTTAGTTTTGATTTGTAAAACAACTCTCAAATAGTAAATTATTAATTCTCACACAATTTTATGTCCCTTATTAAATTCATTAAGATTTTTTTTTTTATCAGTGACCATCATATATATACATATATATATATATATATAAAACATAATAATATAATTAACATCAACACTCTTTGAAGTTTTTAATGTCGCACTAATCTAATTCCTTGCAAATTTCCAATAATTCTCCGATTGATCAGTGTAGGACCTAATTTCTAATTTCTTGTCCGTTGTGATGTTACATTTAACAAATATAATGGTGGTATTGAATATGTGTGTGTATTTTTTTTAAGTAATTTCCCATGTTGATATATTTTATAGCAATGAAATATCTTTTTTTGCGGATAAATCACATTTATATATGGTACAGGTACCATGGAAAAGGGCATAGATTTGTACTGGCAAGTGGAAGGGACCCTGCATTGGTGAACAAGGCCTCAGATTTTCTGAAGGATCACTACTTGGTTCCACCTTTTTGGAGGCAAAATGAGAACAAAGGCATGATCAGGAATGACGATGGCCGTTGGATCCAACCTGAACGCCCTAAACTTGATGATCACCCTTCTGACATGCATCACCATCTCAATGAATTAGGCCTCGCTCCTGATCATCGTCATCAGCAGCACTGAAACGATTTAAATTTAGTAAGGCAATGGGTTGATTTTTTAATTACTAGCTATAGATGATGTGAATAACTTCTGAGTTTTGTAATTTCATATAATTAAAAGAACTACTGGGTTTAGATACAATTATGGTGAGTGTTCTAAAGAATATGATAGGTGAGCTGTCTTTGATAGCAATTGACAATCAGTGTGTGTGGATTGGAGTCATTCATTTTGACCATTCATCCTCCGAACCTCCAAGAATTCAAATCCCTAAGCTAAATCCCAATCAATGCAAGAAGGTCCACTTTAATTTTTTACAAGATATATTTCTGAATTATAATAATATGCAAAGTGTAGAGATTATTATGTAAATATTTGCGCAATAATCATAAACCTCTTTCACTTTCATCTTGCTTCTATGCTTCCTTTTTTTGTTTTCAATTATTTGCTTCCTATTTGTTTTCAATTATTTGCTATTTTTTTCTCCCTCCCCTTTAGCAATGGAGAATAGGATTAAATCAATTTAAACTAATCAAACTAAAAAAATCAAAAAAATAAACTATCAAAAAATACAAACTCAATCAAATTGAATTAAATATGCATATTAAATCAACAAGAACAATTTGATTTGATTCTATTATAATATAATTCCACATGAACTTTTTTCATAAAATATTTTTAAATATTTTAATATAGATTATAATTTTAATAATATATTTTTAAATGTTTTTTATACAAATAATATATTTTAATATCTTTCTATATATTTTTCATATAAATAGTGAATTTCAAATAGATTTAAATAATTTTAATTTGATTTAATATAGATTTGCTCTATTTTGGTTTGATTTAAAAGTAAATTCAGTTCAATTTGATAAAAAATCAATTTTTTTATTATAACCAAACAACACTCATTGAAACAATTTTAAAAAAACCAAAATTGAACTGAATTTATATTCAAATCAAACGGATTTTATTTGGTTGATTTTTTTTCTTTCTCATTCTTCTTGTTGTCGCCTAGCATATCCAAATCATTATCCTTAACTCTAGTTTATTGTATTTTTTGAAGGTGCGAACCACAGTGAATATGATAACTATGTCATAGTTTATTTTAAATTTTGATGTTAAGTTGTTCGTAAATTTAAAATGGGCTACTGCTTATATTTGGTAATTTTTATTATTAGTTACAAGTTCGATATAAGTGACTAGTAATGCAATATTTTACTGTCATTTATTAGTAGTGTTAAGCACATAACTATACTGAATTGAATTTATATTGTGAAAAATGTTGATTGTGCGTGAAAATATCATATTGAGCTGAACAATATAAAATAAATTAAATGATATTGATTCTTTGTATATGTTCATACCAAAAATCAAACCAAAATTGAACCAACACCAAGTTGAAATCACTGAACCATAACGTTCAGTATAAGTCCAATGATTTTAGTTCGGTTATATATATGTGTGTGTGAGACATGGGTTCATCCACCATATACGTAAATCCAATCCACCCATGCACGTGCCTAAGCTGCTTCAAAATATGACAGCCTAAAACCCACTATTTAATAATTCAAACTATAGTTAATTAATGGAACATATAAAAAACAAATAAAACAATAATAAAGAACAAACCCTAAATCAATTTTTTTTTTCACATCTTTTCGTTTGTATATTTGGCAATAATGCCATTTATCTATCACCTACAAGCATTTCTTCTCTTGTTCTCTCTTTTTTTTTTTTTTTTTACTCTCTTATCCTCTCAAATTTAAATCTTCTCTGTCATATTAAATTGAAATACATACAATAAAGAAACTATAAATCTCTATTTCCTACTTATTCAAGGTAATAGAAATAACAAAATATTGCTTAGTATTGATCATGTTGTTTTTCTTAAATATAACCTTTAATATAATTTCAAATATAAATAAATTAATATAATTTATAAACTATTCGAGATCGATTCAAGATTAACTTGATAATAATTGAATAAAGCTTGAGGTTAATCTAGCAAATTGAGTTTGAGTATCTAAATACTCAAAGATTCGTAAGCCAAATAGAGACTTAAATAACAAAAAACCGCAAAATAATATTTTGTCCCTTTCCTTAGGTATCACCTAATGTTGCGGTATTTAGGAGTGTTAATTAGTCACTTTTGATTGGTTTTGAATTAATTTTTATCAAAATTGAATTAAATTGAAGTTTTTCTATGAATTAAAGTGATCCAAACTAAATTTAATTTTATTCATTAATTCAGTTTGGTTGAATATAATTAATTTAAAAATAAGTTTTTGAATTTTACTATATATATATATATATATATATATATATATATGTATAACTTATTATATATGTATATATAGAATATATTTGATTTATTTTTTAAATATAAAATATATCATATCATTTGCTTTTTTAAACATTATTTTTCTTAATAAAATATCAGTTAATTTGAACTATTTAATTTTACTAGTTTAAAATTTAATTAAATAAATTTAACTAAATTTTTTTAAAAAAATTAAATCAAAATAAAATTTCAAACTTGGTCAAGCTGAATCGAAGTTCATCTAAATAGTGGACACTCTTATACTATGTTTAGGAAAAAAGTTACATGGAAAAAAATGGTAGGGAAAGAAGAGTAGGAAAAAAATTTTCTTACTTTGTTTGGAAACGTATGAAAACGAGAAAAAGAAAGATGGAAAAAAAACTTATTTCCATTGTTTGAAAAATTATAGAAAATAAAAGATAGGAAAGTTTTTTAATTAAAATTACTATTTTTATCTTTCATCTTAAGTTAAGATTAACTTAGGTAAATTTAAGTTTAGTATGAATTTATAATATATTAAAATTTACACTCGTGCATAATACTCTCTGGTCTTTATATTCATACATAAAAATTATTTAGATTAGTAAGAACAATTATGAAAATTAAATTAACAAACCAAAAATAATAAAATGTAGAATACATTTTGTACATATGAATAAATAAAGAAAATAATTATAGCTTGTAATTAAAATGGTTTAAAAAAAGTTGAAAAGAAGTGAACAAAATAAAGTTATTTTATGGGTAAATTAGTAATTACATAATAAAAATATAATTTTATAATTTGTTCCATCTAAATCACAGTGATTACAAAATGGTGGGTCATAGAGAAAAATTTATTATTCATTGTCCTTTCTCTCCTTTTGCTTTTACTTTCTCAAACAAAGAAATGGATTATTCCTCAGACCTTTTTTCCAACCTACCTTTCCTTTTCCCAACTTTTTACTTTTTTCCCTACAAAATGAAAGGGAAAGAAAAGTAGGAGAAATAATGGGAAAAAGTAGGAAAATTTTTGTTTGGAACAGAAAAGAAAGATAGAGAAACTTATTTCTCTTGTTTGGAAAATTGTAGAAAAAAAGGAAATGATTTTTTTTTTCAAAATAAAATTACTATTTTATCCTTCATCTTAAGTTGTGGTTAACTTAAAAAAAATATAAGTTTAATATGAATTTAAAATGTATTAAAATTTACATTTATATATTGTACTCTCAATTCGCTATATTCATACATAAACATTTATTTAGATTAGTAAGAATTCATAACCATTTATTTAGATTAGTAAGAATAATTATAAAAATTTAATTCACAAACCAAAAATAATAAAATGTATAATAAATTTTGTACATATAAAATAAAATAAAAAAATAATTTTAACTTATAATTAAAAAAGTTGGAAATAAGTGAATAAAAGAAAGTTATTTGGTTACAAAATAAAAATATAATTTTATAATTTTTTCCTTCTAAATTAAAGTGATTACAAAATGATAGGTCCTAAGAAAAAATTTCCTTTCTCTCCTTTTACTTTTACTTTTTCAAATAATGAAAAAAATTATTTCTCATTTATTTTTACCACATTTCTTTTCTTTTTCTAACCTCTCTCTCTTTTCCAAACAAAAGCTTACCACCATTCAACTTTAGTCCGCCGACGAGTAGTCAACGACCTCTCCCTGTGGTGACTCATCAAGCTACTATTTTCGGCACTTTCTAGAGATTTAACACGTGTTACTTGTTTTGGTAATTGATAATAATGATGAAATAAATTATGTAGTCGCTTGTTGTGAATGAGGATTTAAATCACAGTTGTGGTTCCATTATCGTGATTAAAGTGTAATCGTTACTGTCAATATTATTGTGAAATTTTAGAAAAGCTTACAATTTAATTAAAATCATTCATTAGCAGTCTCGCTTTTAGATGTGTATAAAATCGATTCTTAAAATCGTGTTTAAACTTGGTGAAATCGCATTTTTCTATCCGAGTTTAACGAGTTCTTTTTTTGTTCGGAACAGTGAGTTTAGCGAGTTTTCCCGCAGCCTTTTTTTTTCCCAACACAAAAGCGCTGGGTTTTGTATCAAAACGGTGTGTTGTGATATTAAACAAAAACAAAGAAACAAATCAACTAGGGATTTCTTCGTTTCTCAAAGGTCCTTACTTCTTCGTTTCTCTTCTTCTCATCTGCTAAGGTCCTTACTTCTTCGTTTCTCTTCTCTTCTCTTCTCAATAGAGATCGATTAGCGTGGCCACCTTCTTCTGTTTCTTCAAAGTTCGTTCTCTTCTCCCTTTCTGCCGAGGCGATCTTCTCTCTACTGCTGCCGCTCGTCGCTTCTCTCCTACGACCAGAAGCAATTGGTTTCTTTCGAAAGGTATGAACTTTGCTTCTTTATTATTCTTTTGCTGCTGATCTTGTTTATTATTCTTCTTCTGCTGCTGAACTTTGGCCCATGTGATTGTTGATTTATTATTTTGTTTTATTTCTTCAATTGTTGATTTATTACTTTGTTTGTTTGGCTTTACTCTACTTACACTTCAGCAATGTGGAAAAGTCTCTTACATTACACGTCTCATCCTTTTTTTTCTTTGGCCAACAGTATCGATGCTGTTGGTTTACTCTATCCATGAAATAACCTTCTTGGACTGAGGTGGTTCAAATGGCTATTGGTTGGCAGCTTTTTTGCTGTACAAATATTTTCTACTGATCTGAGATTTATTCTGTTTCTTGCCGGATTTGATTTTTACAGCATACAAGAAAAACAGTGTGTACAAATGGCTTGGTTGGTCAGGGGTCTATATTTGTGATTTTTTCTCTTGGTGTCTTGTTTCAGTTTTTGCTTTTGGTGTGAGTTTGTGTCCTATAGTGCAGGGTCTTCTTCTTGCGGAGTGGAAGCCTTCAGTTCTTCCATTTCGAGCTTTATTGGTTTAGCTCCTTTTTAGTTGAGGCCTTGGTTGGTTGTTGCTCCCCCTTGCTCAGCTTGTTGCTTTTGATTGTTGTTGGTCTTCCTCTTTCTTTGTTTATTCGTTTGTATCTTTCCAACAGCTTTGTATCTGTTGTATTTTTTTTCCTCTTAATGACATTGTTTACTTAAAAAGAAAAAAAAAAGAAAACAAATGCACACAATAAAAAATGAAAAACAAGAGAATGAGATGAATGCATCAATAATTGCATAATTGCCATAGGATTAGATGTTAGCTTTAATATACCAGGAACAATAGCAAACTGATATTGTTTCGTAAGTTCAGAGTGCATCGTTTTCAAAACATCAGTTTCAATTCAGAAATATACATTCACAGTATTAACTAAATTTATTTTGAAATCTTGTGTGCACGATTGATCACAATGACTATTACCTGCAAAAGATGGACAGTTGGCAGCATTTTGCAAACTAAACAAGCTCCTGTATACATTGTTAAAAGATATCTTGCAGGGTCTGACGTTGCTAAATTAAATTAGTTTTCCTCTGCTAAAATCCATAAATAAGCTTCTCATTTGGTGGCAAATCAGTTAATTTCCAAGTACAGTTGGCTTGTAAAGCTTGACGCTCTTATGTGTATTAAACTTGTAAAATATTTTAATTATATTTTTACACATGTAGGATTTAATTTGTATAGAAGATATTTATATTTTTATATATGTATAATTAGATTTCAAAGGGTATTTTATTATGTCGTAAAATCTTACGATTTCACAATTTGATTTTATGATACGAGTTTATGGGTCCTCTATTGATTCTATGTTAAAAAAGCGACTTTGACATCCTTGGAAGTGGGTTTTATTTTATTCTGCAGGTGAAAAGATGAGTTTGATTTCTCAAAATATTGCCTCTAAAAACAGAGCCAAGACTAGACAGGAGGAGGCTGAAGAACCTGCCTTTATGGAAGGAAGTAAAGAGACTGGGAATGGAGAAGAAGCTGATTTGGTTCTTATGTCGAAGGGAAAGAAGAGAAGGAAAGAGCAGTTGGAAATTGATGAAGGCAGGGAAATGAAGAAGTTGGAGAACTTTTTGTTTGGATCACTCTATTCCCCTATTGAATTTGGAAATAATGATGAAGCTATGGATGCTTCTGCTTCGTTGGTTGTGGACCGTTCAGTCAATAGCCTAATGTCTACTTATGAGGAAGATTCAGATTCTGCTGAAAAAAGTGATGTAGAAGAGGAAACCAAACAGCGAAAAGCTGTCTGGGTCGATGATGAAGAGGAAAGGACCACAGTTAACATTGCTAACACTAATAGATTAAGAAAGCTGAGGAAGGAAGAGGATGAGAGTTTGATTTCAGGTCGGGAATATGTTGCAAGATTAAGGGCTCAGCACGCTAAGTTGAATCCTGGTACTGAATGGGCTCGATGTGATTTGCGCCCAAGAAATGATGGTTCTTATGATGATGAATCATCAGATGAAGAAAATGGCATTGTGGCTGCACCTGGTTATAAAGATGTTGAAGCTTTTGATGATATTCTTCGAACAAGTGAAGATCTCGTAGTGAAGAGCAGGGCAAAACTCTTATCTGGACTTCTTGAATACTCGAGACTTGTAGATGCCAATGCCCAAGATGCATCCAATGGTCCAATAAATTCAGTTCAATTCCATCGGAATGCACAACTGCTACTTGTTGCTGGACTAGATAGGAGGCTGAGGTTTTTTCAGATTGATGGAAAACGCAATGCAAAATTACAGAGCATTTTCATTGATGATTGTCCCATTCGCAAGGCATCTTTCTTACCTGATGGTTCACAGGTTATTATAGCAGGAAGAAGAAAGTTCTTTTACAGCTTTGATTTAGTGAAAGCTAAGGTTGATAAAATAGGTCCCCTGGTTGGGAGGGAGGAGAAGAGCTTGGAAGTTTTTGAGGTATCCCCAGATTCTGGTGTGATCGCTTTTGTGGGGAATGAAGGTTATATTCTGTTGGTATCGTCCAAAACAAAGGAGCTCATCGGAACTCTAAAGATGAATGGAAGTGTTCGTTCATTAGCTTTTGCTGATGATGGGCAGCAATTATTGAGCCATGGAGGTGATGGGCAAGTTTACCACTGGGATTTGAGAACAAGGGTGTGTGTCCATAAGGCTGTTGATGAAGGTTGTATAAATGGCACAGCTCTTTGCACTTCCTCAAATGGAAATTTGTTTGCTGCTGGTTCAGACAGTGGGATAGTGAATGTTTACAAGAGAGAGGAGTTTTTAGGCGGGAAGAGAAAACCAATCAAGGCAATTGAGAATTTGACCACTAAAGTGGATTTCCTTAAATTTAATAATGATGCTCAAATACTAGCGATTTGCTCGCATATGAAAAAGAACAGCTTGAAGTTGATACATGTCCCATCATTTACTGCATTCTCTAACTGGCCTCCACCCAATACGACTCTACATTATCCACGCTGTTTGGATTTCAGTCCTGTTGGAGGTTTTATGGCTGTAGGGAATGCTGCTGGGAAGGTATTATTATACAAGTTGCATCATTACCATCATGCATAGACCTGATATGATAAGATGGAATGCTGATCTTCAAATTGTTGCATTCGTTGGCGGCTTCTAGGAAACCTTAATTCATTTTTATACCAGCGGGGTGATTTGCAAATATTAGTGCTTTTCATGAGGTTTTGAGTTGGTTGAGGTTCCATACGAATTAGCAAATAGAAAATGCTTTTTACTTTTGCTTAGAGCTTCACCTCATGATTTGGGGAGTTATGAAGGTCAACATAGTTTTCAAAACTAATTTTTGGTCCCATATGTAGTGGTGGAACTTTACGTTTCTCTGCCATTTATTTTAGACGCGAAAGGATTTTGTGCAATGATTATTGTGTTGGTTCTGTAATTACAATGCTATCAACCTTTGTTATTCTTTTTATGTTTTTGATTCGTCCCATCTGTTTGGATTGTGTCTAGTTAGTTACTGATCATCTGTGTGCCTTCTTTTGGCTGCTGAGAGTTGAGCAAAATTCAAAATCCTATTTCTCTGCTTGAAAATTGGATTGGTCACACTTTGAGATTGACAAATTGTTTGTAGCATTCACGGCTAATATATCTATAATTGATTAGAAGTATACTTATTTTGTCATAGTACTTTAAAATATATGTTCATTTTCATTAAATAAAAAAGTTTATAATTGATTCTTTCACTTTATACTCATTAATTATTAATTAATAAAATATATTTATTTTTTATTAAACATAATAACAAATATAAATAAAAAATATATTACAAATGTGAGTTAATAAAATAGTAAATATATTTTTTAAACAATGCAAAAAATAAAAAAGTGACAACCATTTTAAAACAAAAGAATACAGTATCTTCAATTTGGATGGATGATTATTCGGAGGGGAGGTTATTAAATTATTAAACATTAATGATCACGAAAAGAGCCAAGTTCGCTACCAACGAGCTAATCGAGAACGAAGCAAAATTTGATACAGGCAATTGTTGAAAAATTACCAGCCTACCAAGTGCAGACAGAGGCTAGCAATTGAAATTATTCGTCTATCAAGAGTTCCTGCGATGGTATAGGAGGCAAAAAAGAAACATGAAAATGATGACCAGCAAATATTTTTGCGTCAGTTCCCGCGGATTCCCATCTCTGGAAGCCAAAAACTACAAGCGATCCCAGCAATATGGTACATGTTTCTCTTTCCTTTTTGTTTATGTTCCTTAATGCCTCGGAATAAACAACTTCGCCAGCCTTGCTATCTCATCCGTTATCAATACAGTTGATGTCAGCAACAAAGCATTGTCTCAGTCCTTTCCCAAGCAGCGTTTCACCAGCAATTTCTTATACTTACTACCTGCACAGTTGGTTGAGATTTAGTGATACAGAACAGAACCACCAACTACCCTTATGTTTGGGAAATTGTTTAGGGAGGAAAAAAAAATAAAAAGAAAAAATAAATTTTATTTTCCTTCATTTATTTTCCCTCTTCATGTTTAGATAAAAAAAGAGAAAAAATTATTTTCCCTCATGCAGTAAAGTATTAAGGGTAAAAATGTAAATTCGTAATTATTTTTAATCATCATACTTTCTCCCTCTTTTGGAGATACAAAAGAGAGAAAAATAAAAGTTATTTTCTGTTTATTCCCAAGCAATTGAAAGTTGCAATTATTTCTTATTTTTCATTTATATTTTCCTTCCTTTTTTCCTCTCGTTCCAACAAAGGGATAGTTAGTGGAGCTCAAAAAACTTTTGATCATCTAATGATATTTGACAAATGAAAGATACACCCTAAAATTGCTACCAAATACAAGATTGAAGCAATGCAAAAAAGTTTCTATATCAGTCTCTTCTTTACATGTGTACAAAACAAACCTACATAAAACTTAAAGAAATGATTGGTCTTAACAAAGCAGTCTTTGTTCAGGAAAACTCTTGTGGAAATGGCAGGACGGAGCTAGCATATCAGAGTTGCCTAGTTATGTGCACATTGTTGTCAAATAGCAAACTTCTATATTGTATTAAGAAATGAAGATAGCATATACAAACCATAATTTTGTACGCAAGTCATAAGAAACTGTCAGCAACATAAAGGAGTTACCGAACAGTACAGCATGACCCAGACTAAACACCTGCTGTAGCTTTGACCTCATGATCTGACATTCCCTGGAACAAATAAAAATCAAGAATCAAGGTAAAAGAACATAAAATTGTGAATCATTCAAACCAAAATTCAAAACAATTGGCCATTGACAACACCTTAAATCAAGAGTAAGAATAAGCTAGCCTATATGTGATAGTAGAGCAATTGACAACTTAAAAGTCATTTTCATTCCAAAAAGAAAAAGCACATATAATCACATGCTCCCTGAAAATTTGAAAGAGACCTGTTTTTAAAGGATTATGTACTTTGTCATGAGCAGCTAGAAAAAACTTACCCACACATTTATAGCATAAAAACTGCCTATAATTACATTATTGATTTATTAGGGGACACAATGCAAGGGTCTAAATTTTTTGACAAACCTCAGATGGAGGACCTGCTCGAATCTTCCGTGTAGGGGACCTCATTGTGACAAACTCCTCAGCTGCTGTTGGGTGAATGCCTACAGTAGCATCAAAGTCTGCCTTAGTCAAGCCAGCTTTGATAGCAACGGCAAATCCCTACAAATTCAAAAATTACAAACCAATATCAACTCTAGAATCACAAATATTTAACTGGAAGCAATAAGGCACACCTGCACAATTTCTGGTGCATCTTCTCCACACATGTGTAGCCCCAAAACTTTGCCTGTTTTTGCACACACTACTAATTTCATAAAAATCCGATCTGGAAGCCCTGAGAGGGTAGCCTTCAAAGGCCTGAAGTCTGCTGTGAAGATATCAATGTCACCATAGGCTTTTATAGCCTGCAATAATCCACATAAAGTTAGGCACAAAAAGCAAATATCATCTGCTGCAGAAATAAATAAATAAATAAATAATAAAAAGCACCTGCTCTTCAGTGAGACCAACTTGTCCAATTGGCGGCTGGGAAAACACAGCAGATGGAATTGCACTATCCAAGAAAACGAAGGAAGTCAGATAGCTATCACTCATACCAGTAAATCTTCCATTATTTGAGACAATTAGCAAAACGCCACTAAGAGCTAATCCAACAGAAAATTAAAAAATACTCTTTTTTTAATTTCTGAAATTCAATTAACACATAACACTTCAAACCTTTTGTTGGCATTCTGGTAGCCAAATAGAATACCAATCAGAATGCTGAGGTATCCATCAAGTTTTGTCTTAATGAACAGAATTGTTCTTTCCACCATCATACAATACTTTTTTACGAATATTTGTTTCAATATTTAAGCATATTAATTTTAGCAAAGGTAGAGGGAAAGCGAGAGAGAGAGATTTTCAGGGGGTCTGAAGTAATTACTATAATTATTTTATCATAAAGCATGTAAAAACATTTCAGCTAGAAAGGAAGACAAATATGCAAGAAATTCTCAATTTTTATTGATGGTTTTAAAGGTTTCATCATTTTAAAGATATAACTCCTTTGAACAGTGTTAATATTGGCCAGTACTATGGCTATCATCTTTCAGAAATTTACTAATTACTCCTATGTGAAGAGAATTACTAAAAGACCAATAGTAACAAAGTTATGCAGTTATTCTGGTTTTCAATTTCAGAGAAAGTAGAAATCATAATGTCAATTCAATTAATAAAAGACCAATCAATCATGACTCCAGATCTCCATGCCTGTTAACAATTGGGAGAGTGATATCCCTAAAATCTATGTAAGTGATAATGCAAACATATGTTTCTGCCTTAGTTACTTCACTAAAGATGCATTGTAATTGAAAGTTCATTATGAGTGTTTCTGAAATTGAATTACATAAAAAACAACCATTTATCACAAATTAATTGAGTACCTATAATCAGGTTTAGTTGGCTCATTCAGAAACAGAGATTTCGCCAATGCCCCTCCTTCCATCAAAGCAACCGGAGTCAAATTCACCCTATCTGTAACATCCCCAA
>CATIWR010541779.1:0-12584 GCA_949677035.1 Omphalea diandra
ATATAATACATATAATATAATTAAATATATATAATAAATATAATTTATATATAATATTTATGTAATATTTTACATAATTATAATATTTATATTATATTTTTATATAATGATAATCATATATAATTATGTATTGTATTTTTATATAATTAATTTATAAATTTAAAATTATTTATAAATTATATAATATATTTATTTATGATATAACAATTATACATAATTATTTATAAATAATATATAATTAAATTAAATTATATAATTGAGCAAATCATACCGATTGAATTGTCATTTCTAATTTATGATACTTGTGTTTTTTCTTTAAAAAAAAAATTTTAATTGACTGCATGCCTAATAGAACCTACTATTAAAATTATATAGAGTTAAATTTGCCTGAAATAACAAATGTAAGTTTTAAATTGACCTAAAGTGTTAGCTAAATTTTATAATGTCATATATATTATTATATTATGATAAATTTTATTATTATTTTAGATAATTTTATGAAAATAAAAATATCTATAATAATAAATACTTATACATTTTACAATCAAATTATTGGAAGATACTTTAAAATTATTCAATAAAAAGTTAATTTGGCTTTGATTTAGCTTGTTGACAAAGTTTCAGGGCGCGAATTGGCCATTGTCCCGTATAAATCATGAAAAACAACAAAACTCACTCCCCCATCCATTTATTCCCATCTCGGACAATTAGGCTTCTTCCTCCGGCCTCCATCGATTTTGCTCACCTTCAGCAATCTCTTAACGTTCTTTCGCTATAGGTAATTGAGAAGATAAGGCAACAGTGGAACAGACAAATTTAAAAGCAAAGTTGTTCTGATGCTTCTTATCTTTTCTCTTTTGGGTCATTTTTGGTTTTCGATTTGAGATGCATGTTTTATTTGTTTTATTAGATAAATTGGAAAATAGAGTCTTCTCTTCTAAAAAGTGTGCTTGTAAATTTTTATTGGAGATTTGCATGCTGATTGAAGGGCATGCATTTTCCCCCTTTTTCGAGTTCTTGATATAAGATGTTATTTTCTGATTCGGTTTTGTTAATTGCCTTCTCTTATAACTGATAGGGGAAGAAAGAAAGTAATATTGTGTTTGGTTGAATTCTTACTTAAAATTTATTTTATTTGCAAATAAGTTTCATAAATAATTCATTTGCAAATAAATTTTTACATTTAACGTACTATAAAATAAAAATAGAATTCATTTCAAATGAAATGAATTTTGTGTTTGGTTTAAGTTTAGAATTTCATAAAATATTTTATTTTATAAAATGTTCTTGTATTATTTTTTTAAAATGTTTACAAATGTAAAAAATATAAGAGAAAAAAAAAAGAGAGATAGAGTGGAGAAAGAAGAAGGAAAGAGGAGAGAGAAAGAAAAGTGAAAAAAAAAAAGGATTTAACTAATAGTATTTTTGTCGGAATAAAAAAGTTTTTACAACTTTAGAATTCATTTGCAAATTCTATCAAATTTGATAAAATTTGATTTAATTATAACAAATTTCAAAGATTTAATGAAATAAATTCTAAAAAAAATGTGAATTTGCAAATAAATTCTTTAATTTATTTATATCAAACACACTATAAGAGAAAGAGTCCACTCAGTTTTTTTTTTAAAGGAAAAAATGAATTTTTAATTATATTTAGTATTTAAAAATAAAAAAATATTTTTTAATATTTTCTCTGAAAATTGTATTCAATTGGATTAGATTTTCTCCCAGAATTGCATTTTTAATTATATTTAGTATTTAAAAAAAATAAAAAATGCTTTTATATTTTCTCTGAAAATTGGATTCAATTGATCTAAATTTAATAGTGTTGTCCTTAATAGATGAAATAGTTAAGTTTGATACCAAAATGAGCCATTACCCAATTTCTTAATGTACAAGGATCTGTCTGCTCGACTCTGCTCTGCCTGCCTCTCAGTAGTAGGAGCTCGACTGTCGAGTCTGCCTTCATTCTTGGGTTTTGGGTTTGTTTCCTATTTTGAAGCTGTGATCAAGTGGTGTTCATCTTCCTCTCGGCAAGAGGTATTTCTTTTCCTTCTCTTGTATTTGGTTGAATTTCAATTTGTGGGAATTGATAAATGGATAATTGGATCCTAATCAATTTCCTTACTTGTTTTGTCGAAAATTTATGATTTCATAGTTGAATGTTTGACTTTGTTTGCATACGTATGGAAGACTATAAGGCAAAATGGACAAATTCTGTTTTTAATTTTTTTTTGGGCATTTCAATTGAAAAAAATAGGAAAATTATTATTATTTTAGGTCCTTGCTGTATTTCATGGATTGGATTATACTAGAAGTTGTAGCTCTAATCATAGTGCTAATAGTGTGACTTCTACAAGAAACAGGGATGAACACGATACCATTTTTGGTTTTGTTTGGGTATGTTATTTCCGAATTTAACTTAAGTGGTGTTTGATAAAATTAAAAATTAAATGCTGAAAATTTAAGAATTGAATTTTAAGTATTAAATGATTTAAATTTTTAATTATATAGTTATTTGATATGAATTAAAAATTAAGAGCTGAATATAATTAATATATTTGATCATTATAATTATTAAATAGATAATAAATAGATTTTCTTTTTAAAGAAGAGTTTGTTGAGTTTTTAAAGGTATATAGGACATATTAAAAAAATATTTTAATGTCTATTGAATGAGTTGTTAAGTGATAATTTAAATTAAAAATTTTGATTTATTATTTTAAGAGAATACCAATTGAACTGAACTTTTTTAACAATGAATAAATAAAATTATTAAACAAATTTAAAAAGATAAGTACTTAAAATTTTAATTTTAATTATTAAATTATGTTATCAAATAACTCTTTAATTAGCTCATTATTTATTATTGTTGAAGACTTGTTATTTCTGATCTTTTTTTTTTTTGGGCATTGTTGGATGGTCCAATTAAGCCCAAATTAACACATTTATTTTTCGTTTTGGGTTAATATAAGCCAAACTTGTATTGAATTATTTAAAGCATCTGAATAGAAAATTAGTGACACACTTTTTGGGGCTCATCTTCTCGCAACTACATTTTCTTAACACCTTTTGCTATCTTCGACCAGGACCTTAGCCAAACGCTCAGCCTTCACCAAGCTGGAATCAATCTCTATCTCCTCGTTGGTGCCTTGTTCTTCAGATCTGGAAATTAGTGTGGCAAATCTCATCTTCTTTCTAGAAGAAGCATCAGACAAGCATGATTAGACGAATTTTCTTTCATGATTAGTAAATCTGTTGTATAAATTTGGCTTTTGGAGTCTTCGTGATTGCTTCTTCAATTTCGCCTGGTTTCCTTTGTATAAGCAATTCTCTATTCCATTGTATTACCGTGATCCTTTATGCTCGTGTTTTTTTTTTTATTTGGCAAGACTTATAATGAACTCATTGCTTTAGTTATTCTTATATGATGAAATTCCTTTCAGGATTCACGTTTAATTTGTGTTTGGTGTTTTTTTTAAGTGGTCTTGCAAAATCAAAATTGCAATTTCAGTGTGTTTTCGTCTTCATTTGTCTATTTGGCATATTCATTTGACGCATTAACTGAGATATATGGAGAGTTAGATTCAAATTTCACAGAAGAGACTATTAGTCTCTGTATTTGCAGTTATTTTAGGCATTGGTTTTTCCTTGTGATGTGCAATTTGCCTATTTGCTTGTGATTATTTTCCCAATCTTTCTTACATAGAAAATCTAGAAATAACATTAGCCCATGAAGAAGTCATGACTGTAGCTTAGATGGAAGGTGCTTGATTTTATTTCAGTAGTTAGGGAGATGATGGACTGTACAGACACAAGAAGTTCTTTTTTCTTTTATATGCAAGAAGCTGGTTGAGGTGGAGTTGGAGATAGCAGGGTAACTGGTGACCAGGCAGTAATTCTGAAAGGAATTCTAGTCAATGAATAAAATAGGGGGAGGAGAAGAGTGGTGTATTAGAATTTAAAGGCTCTCTCTTTAGTTCCCTTAATTAGCAAAATTAAATGGATTTTTATATATTCCTCAAATTTGCTTCCTTTGGTTGGACCGCACATATTGTTCCGGGTGTAAAATTAAGTTGAGAGGCTAAATTGGCCCCTTATCCGATTTTCTTCAATAATTTTTTATAAAATTATAAATAAAAAATTAATTTATACACACACACGCACACATGTTTCCTATGAATTGTTTCCTGCATTTTTTGGGCAGTACTATTTCTCTATGTCCATTCCCACCTTGTTGTATTTCCATTTCTGTGCTACTTAGCTTTCTAATACGATTGTGTCTGACAAAATATTTATTACTTTTAATTATTTTGTAAATTGATGCACTATGTGAAGATGTAAATTTACTCTGAAATTAGCACATCTAACTTCCAATCGTATTGATTCAAAAACCTAAATTTGTCTCTTCCTCTCAGTCAATTTTTTTTGTATCTACATTTGTAAAGACCTCAATTGATGATGTATAATGATGACAGATGGCGGAGCTGGCAGTTGATAAGCATGTTAAATACATCATGTCAGTTGAAAAGGTGTGTTTTATTACACTCCTTACTAAAATGCTTATTCTATTTTTCTTGATTTTCCCCTTTTTAAGCGTCCAATTGAGCTGCTAAGCCTGACTCTTTTGATTGCACTCACTGTAACTTTTGGTTGGTCATATAACTGAAGAGAAAGGATAGTTTTGAATCTGTGGTGATGGAGCACTTGAGAATGAATGGAGCATATTGGGGATTGACCACTCTAGATCTTCTAGGAAAGCTTAATGCAGTGGATTCAAATGAAGTAACTGAATGGATCATGCAATGCCAACACGAGTCTGGTATGCGAGGCAAATCTGATTTTATTTGCTTTACTTGCTGTTAGTTCCATTTATGTTCGTCCACAAACTAGTCATTTAAATGATCCACTCATGATATGGAAGTTCTGAAAAGCCAGGGAACATTATAGTAATTGTTTGTTTGATGGCAGACATGGAATAATTGAATGTGGATGGTAAGATTGATGATGGTGCCATTTGTTGTGTAGGTGGCTTTGCTGGCAATATTGGACATGACCCCCATATTCTTTATACCCTGAGTGCTGTGCAAGTTCTTGCCCTTTTTGACAAGCTGAGTATTCTTGATGTTGATAAAGTTTCAAACTGTATCCTTGTCAATTATATGGTGACAGATAGATTCTTGAACTTCATTTGAGAATTTGCAAATTATGCAGCAGATAGTTAATTGTTACAAAAAATGTAAGAATAAATGTATGTTTTTGTATCAATGAATACCAGGCTAGCTCACGGCACATTTAGATTTGTGTCTGTAGGAACAATTTTCATTTTCTGCTAGCTGGAAGATAGAAAAGATAGTTTCAGGCTTAGATGGAGTCCATTTATGAAATCTGTATGTCAACAGGATTAGCAAACCAAAATTCAAATCCGAAGATTTGTTGGTATGTTCTTCTTTTGCTTAATTATTATGTCAGATGTTTCTAGGCTGCAAAATGATGATGGATCCTTTTCTGGGGACATGTGGGGTGAAGTAGATACAAGGTACTATCCTTTCTTTCCTTTTCTTTTTCAAATAATAGATATGACACTCTGTGTTTTGTTTTCTTTTGAATTACTAATTCTACATTCTCTTTTAACAAAGCAATTCTTCTGCTTTTTTTTTTTTTTTTGTCTCTGTAGATTCTCATATATTGCCATATGTTGTCTCTCTTTATTGCATCGCCTGGACAAAATAAATGTGGAGAAGGCTGTGAACTACATCTTAAGCTGCAAAAACATGGATGGTGGATTTGGCACTACTCCTGGTGGGGAGTCTCATGCCGGGCAGAGTATGTTCTACATTACCCTAGAATTTTTAAGAAGTCTTTGATAGTAATTTTGTTGTTGAACTTGTCTTTGATACTGTCTATTTGTACTTACAACTGTTGCTTTGTGTTATGCTTGTCATGGTTGGAAATTTGTTTGGAAGTGGTATAATAGGTTTCTTTTATCTTTCAGTTAACCAAGTTTCAGTTGTGGGTTAGTTTTATATTCTGCTCCTCAGTTAACACTTGCCTGGTTGGTGGAAAATATATTTGCTCTGATTGTTGAACAATTAACTTAGATGCATCTTTTGATTCGCTCTTTATTGAGGATGTCATTCTATTTATGTCAATAGCAATTCTATGTGTATTTGATTGGTGTTTAAAGATTTCTATTTATATATTTCCCTTAAATACTGCTTCTTCTTTTAGTTGTATAGAAGTTTGCCTATATTTGCAGCCCAACTAAGTGGATAGTGCAATTGAAGCATGTTTCTTCTGTTTTCCTTGGCTATTGGAATCATTTAAATGCACAATCAGCAACAGAGAACCATAATTTTTTTTTTTTTTGCTTTTCACTAAATTTTGCAATTATCTCATCTGTTTCTTCTCAGCCAAATTACCTTACCAAGTGCCTCTGTTTCTCTCTCTTTGCTTTGCTTCTGCACCACTCAAATTCAAGAACTTCTTTTTAGTGCATTGGGAAGTAACTCAAGTTCAAGAACTTTTACATTTCACTCATCTAGAGTTTTTATATGTTTGGACCTATTAAGAAGATTTTTACCGATCAAAGAATGTACTTTGTCAGAAGTTTCTCAGTTAGCTGAATGTAACCCAGTTGATATGTATTAACTGCATATACCATACATTCATCATGTGAGTTTTCAAACTTACTATTGATTACCAACACTTTTGGATGTCCACATTGTCATTAAACATTATTGCAAAAATAATAACTAAAAAAAGTGCAATTCACATTTTACTAAAAGAAATGCAATTCACATTTCATTACTTTTGAATATACTCTTTTTAATACCATGCCTTTGCGAAGCAAATATGTAGAAAATACAGATGAGATTATCCCCACTGTCTTCTCCAGAATAAGGTTATTTCAGATAATAGGGCCTTCTTTGAGTTAGTTGCGAACCATATCAACCAGGGACTTCCTTTTCAGTTAAGAAGAAATTAATGGTACTTCATATACTCATCTATAGGAAATACTAATCGACCAATTTCTACTTTTCAGATGAACTCAAAAATTTTTCTCTAAAAGCTTGGAAAGGAAAGAACTTATTTTTTTCTTCTTTGTGACAGTCAGTCTTCATTCCTCATGTGGATATTCAGCCTCCTAGTTTTTCTCTCTTAAAATAAAAAAATGCTGATCACCTTCATTTGAACAAATTGTGCTCAACCAAAGTTGCTAATTTAGTGATTTTATGTAAATATTGGTTAAAATTTCACTCTAATCCTCATCACTGCAGTTTTCTGCTGTGTGGGTGCCCTTGCTATTACCGGGTCTCTGCATCATGTTGACAGGGACATACTTGGATGGTGGTTATGCGAGCGGCAAGTTAAATCTGGAGGTCTAAACGGGCGGCCTGAGAAACTTCCTGATGTTGGTATTTCTTTCAAATTTGAATCGCTTTCTGTGAGCATTCTATAGATGATTCCCATTATAATTTCATTAAATTACTTCAGGTTTGCTACTCTTGGTGGGTGCTTTCTAGCTTGATTATGATTGACAGAGTTCATTGGATCAACAAGGAAAAGCTTGTTAAATATATCTTAAACTGCCAGGCTAGTGATTACTTTTCTCGGGATCTTGATGATATTGCTATTTTGATTTCTGAAATGATAATAAAAGACTGCTGAAATGTGTCAAATGTGCAGGACACAGAGAATGGAGGAATTTCAGATAGACCTGATGATGCTGTTGACGTGTTCCATACATATTTTGGAGTAGCTGGTACATAGTTTATCAGCTCTGCTTTATTTGATCTGAGTATCATTTGACATGTGCATTTAGTTTTCTAGTCTCCCTTACCATATGCATCTTTAGTTTTGTAAGAGCTAGTAGGCCCCTACTCGTCTTGTGAAAAATTAGTATTTCCTGAAGTTTGTATCTTGAACAATCCTTATCTATTTTTTCCCTTCTTTTTCATTTGCCAGTGGAGTTTTATCTTTCTTTTTTTGTTTGTAACCATTTTCAATAAGGGGAAAAAGTTAGAGATTATGACTCTTGCCATCTAAAGCACATCTCCTTCCATCCACTATGCAAGTTAGGATAATTTGCTTTCCCGTGTAAAAAGCTTCATTTGTTTTTCTTGGTAGAAGATTCATTGGGAGGATGGTGAACTGCTTTATATTTTGTGTTAACCCCTTGAACTTGGGAAGGTGGCCTAGTGTTCATTCTTTTGTGTGCTGTATCCCATGCTTAATGTGTTTATTTTTTGTCTGCAGATTATTTGTTTTCCTTTTTCATGTTTTGCTTGATGATGCAGGTCTTTCACTTCTCGAGTATCCTGGATTGAAAGCCATAGATCCAGCTTATGCTTTGCCTGTCGACGTTGTAAATAGGATTTTCTTTGGTAGATAGACTGTCAAGTGATTTTCATTACATGATAATTTTCAACATCAACCTGGTGACGTTAATTTTTCTTATAACTTAAGTACTTTGCTATGGACCTGCATGCTTTGAGTTTACACAAGACGAGTTAAAATTCACATGTATGACCTAAATTTTTCTACACGCTAATCACATCTTCAGCGTGATTTTTATATGTCAACTTCTTTATTATAAAGATCGCATCGTAAAATAAGAGTTAAATAGATTTTTTATTTAAATATAAAAATAAGAACTTGGTCTGACTTTTTATATCTAGAGAGTTAAATTTCATTTTCTATTTTCTTTGATAATAAGTGCATTATAAATCTTCATATACTTTATTAATTGATATTTACAATTTGATTTTTCTGTTAGCAAAAATTAGAAAATAGAAGGAAAAAAAAGAGAAATTATTAATATTTATGAAAAAAGCAAAATGAAGAATAAAAAATTAAAAATTTCATTCGATTTAAATTAAAATTTCTATTCTTTATCAATAAAAATATTTTTTATTCTACATATAATTTTCTGAAAATGTTCTAATGTGAATTTTTAAAAATTGATCAGGAAAATTATGGTGGATTTTGTTTCTTGTAAGGCTCCTTGAATTACTAAGTGTTTATGTGTTTTTAGAACCGGACGGTTTATTGAATTGGTAAAATAAAAAATTGATTGATAATTTTGTTTAATTAAAGGTAAAAATTAGTCAATCAGAAATAAAAAAGCCAGTTAAAATAAAAAAATAAATCAAAATTGAAAATGTAATTAAATAGATTTAATTTAAAATTATGTTATTGCGTAAAATTTTTTAAGGTTTTTAAAATTATACTATTTTATTCAAAGTTTAAATATTGAAAATAGTTTTAAAAATTGTACTAATACTTCATCATGTTATATTTTTTTAATTTTTAAGTAATATATTTTTAAAAATAAAATTTATTGAATTAGACGAGTCTACTAAAACATAAATCAAACTGATCAATCTAATCACCAGTCTGGATTTGAAAACATTTGATAAATACAAAAATGTAAACACAAATCATCTATTGGAATGCAATGTCATAAGCAATGTTGTCAAAATCGCGAGTTGACTCGTATGATTTTATGAGTCAAATTCATGTAAATAATTTAACTTATACATCAAATCGAACTTGTGGTAACTTGTTAAACTCGGTAAAATCGGATGAAATCGAGTTTTGATTCATTATTTGTTCTTTTTGATTTTTCTATCTAATTTTCTACCCTTGTTTTTATATTATTTCTTTTTTCTATGATTTTCTCCTTTTTTTGTTGCTAGAATGCTCAATTTTCTCCCTTTTTTTCTGTTCTTTGTTGTTCGATTTTCTATTGTTGGGACTATACATTAATTGTTAATTGTCAATTGAATGAAATAACTAACTACTACTGTTGGGAAGTAAAGTTTTACACAACAAAATGGTTTTTGAGTTAGTGATAATATTTGTCATTATTAGTGATAATATTTGTGAAAATACTAATAATGAGTCTTTTGGTGGCAATGAATTTGAAGACGATGGATATGGAAATAGCAATGATATTGATGCTGATGAAGATGAAGGGGTTGATTTAAATAAGAATGTTGATAATTTTTTTAAATGTTATATTTTATTTCATGTGGTATTTATTTATATATGTTGTATTATTAACTTAAATATGTAATAGATTTAAACTAATTTCTTTTAATTATTTTTAATGTTATGATATGAGATATAAATTTAAATCTCTTTATGCACATATTTTTTTTATGATCTTATTAATATAATTATGTGTATTAAATTTAAAAAATATCTTATTTATATTTTTATATGTATATAATTATATTTTAAAATGTATTTTGTTATATCGTAAAATCCTACAATTTTGCAATTTCAATTATAAGGTTTTCTATCGATTTTAGAGTAAAAAAGCGAGTTTGACAACCTTGGTAATAAGAATACTCCTAGATTGTGTATGATCTACTAATGGTATCCAAAAAAGTATGAAATATTTAAGAAAAAAAAATCCAACGGCATGAAATATTTAAGGTGGTCCATCAGATTCTTTTTGCCACTGCGAATCTTTCCGACTTTGGGCCTCAGAATTAGAGGGTATAACCCCTAAAAATTCAATTGGCAGTGACTTCCAGTGAAGACTTGGCTCCCAGTCTGCCACTTGAAGGACTCTACTGATCTCTTTCACCGCTATTTTGCTCCCCGCACATGAAAGATGAATTCCATCCCTGTTCAATGACAGTGGCAGATTCAAAATTCAGAATTTAGATCGAAATGAGTAATTCAATTATGCAATATTTTTAATATTTAATTAGATGATCTAATTCAAATTATAATTTATACAAATATTATATAGTACATATATTATATAGTACATAATTAAATGAAAAATAAAAAAATTTCTAGGACTACTGACAATAGTGAATAATTGAAGTGTCAATATTTGTATAGAGAAAAAGAGAGTATAGCAAAATAAATATAAATGAAAAATTTAAATAAAATAAAATTTTAACCAGAAATATAGAAAACAAAAAAAAAAAAGAGAAAACATAAGTATATAAAAATGAAAAAACAATGTTCATAAAAACAAAGAACATTTAAAATTTTGAGTTAAGTTATAGAATATTTTTAACTAAGGTAAAAATTTATTTATGTAAAAACAATTTAAAAATTTAAGGAGTAAAATAATTTTTTAAAAATTTTAGGACTACAAGATGTATATATGAAAAGAAGGTTGATAGGTGATGTTAGACTTGACAGGTACAGTGTCAGACTACGTTTGTAGCTAGTTCTATTTCAAGTGAAATTCTATTTCAAATTTCTTTACCTGACCATGCAATGGAAAGATTTGCAACTGAGCTAAAAATTGTGTTCAACAACCTTCAAATTAATCATAGGGATGTAGCTAGTTCCTCACCTTTAAAATGTGTTTTATAAGGTGAGCTAGTGTTGATTTGGAACCATGTATTACTTGATTTAATGATGTATTTGTGTGACTTGTATTTTTTCTGAATTTGGCTTCTCCGAATTTGCCTTTTATTTTATATTATTTCTTCTCCAAGTCACATTTGATTAAGTCCTACCTTTTTTTTTTTTTGGGAACTCTTTGTAGAGTAGAGGCATAACATAATATATTAGGGTAATTAATTTTAATGGTCACTTAATTATAGTCAAATTTATTATAATCGTTTAAGATTAATTTTAGGCAATTTAATCACTAAAATATTATTTTTATTTCAATTTACTTATTATGGCAAAATTGAAAATTGTTTATAGCTTAAATGCAACTTGCAAAAACTTTTAAATGGATAAAAAACCAATTTGAAATCTAAACTTTTTTAAGAAATTCAAATCAATCCAAATTAAGTTTTGAATTAATTCAACATCTAAAATTTGATTCAATCTATCATAAAATTTAAGTTTGAGTGTTAAATTAATTCAAAAATTAAATTTGAATTGATTTGAACTTCTTGAAAAAATTTAGAGGTCAATTGACTCTTAATTCATTTAAAAACTTTACCGTATGACATTTCAACTACTGAAAATTATTAATTTCATTAAAGTAAGTGAATTGAAATAAAATAATATTCTAATAACTAATTGCACAAAATTTATTTTAAGTAACTATAATAAAATTTAACCTATAATTGAGTGACCATAAATATTAATTACCCTAAAACATTCTATACTTCAATTTAGGAAATTGATAGAGCTCTCTCTCTCTCTCTCTCTCTCTCTCTCTCTCTCTCTCTATATATATATATATATATATATATATATATATGATGCTTAGGCTTTCTTTTGATGAATAAATGCAAGTGGCCTAAAAAAAATTTCAAAAAAGAAAGAATGTAATGACCTTTTATAACTGCCATTTTACGTAATGCTTTGAATTTTTTTTAATATATATATACATAAAAGTTTTCAATGGTTACGTCTTCATGAATGGTTACTATTTTAATTACTAAATACTAAATGCTTATAGTTTTCAACGTAAACATTAATTGTAAGTCAGAATGATCAAAATTGTTATATTTTTAATCTAAACGTTGAAAGTGTTGTAATCATGGATGAGTAAAAATTACAGTAACCATTAAAACATCACACACACACACACAAAGACAAATATCTATATATATATATATATATATATATATATATATATATATATA
>CATIWR010541823.1:0-19702 GCA_949677035.1 Omphalea diandra
AATGCTCCTTGCACTTGCCAACACTGGCATCCGAGTAACAGTTTCTGTTCCTAATGAGGAGCTCCTTGGAATTGGTCAATCAAATGCCACTGCAGCCAACTGGGTTGCTCGCAATGTAATAGCACATGTTCCTGCTACCAATATCACAACCATTGCAGTTGGATCTGAAGTTCTAACAGCCCTCCCAAATGCAGCCCCAGTCCTAGTGTCTGCCCTGAAGTTCATCCACTCTGCACTTGTTGCATCTAATCTTGATAGTCAAATTAAAGTCTCTACTCCACACTCTTCTTCCATCATTATTGATTCCTTTCCCCCGTCCCAAGCTTTCTTTAATCGCACATGGGATTCAGTCATGGTTCCCTTGCTCAAATTTTTGCAGTCAACTGGGTCATACTTGATGTTGAACGTCTATCCATACTATGATTACACGCAATCAAATGGTGTGATCCCATTAGACTATGCGCTCTTCCGTCCCCTTCCTCCTAACAAGGAAGCTGTGGATGCTAATACACTTCTTCACTACACTAATGTCTTTGATGCTGTAGTTGATGCAGCATATTTTGCAATGTCCTACCTAAACTTCACCAATGTCCCCATTGTTGTGACTGAGTCTGGTTGGCCATCTCAAGGTGACTCCACTGAGCCTGATGCAACAATTGAAAATGCAAACACTTATAACAGCAACTTAATTAGGCATGTCCTTAATAACACTGGCACTCCTAAACATCCAGGGATTGCAGTTAGTACTTATATTTATGAACTTTATAATGAAGATTTGATACCCGGACCAGTTTCTGAGAAGAACTGGGGGCTTTTTTATGCTGATGGGGTGCCGGTTTATATCTTGCACTTGACAGGTGCTGGTATTGTATTGTCAAATGACACTACAAACCAGACCTTTTGTGTTGCAAAGGAAGGTGCTGATCCAAAGATGCTACAGGCAGCACTGGATTGGGCTTGTGGGCCAGGAAAAGTTGTGTGCTCACCTCTATTGCAAGCTCAACCATGTTACGAGCCAGACAATGTGGTTGCACATTCAACATATGCTTTCAATGCTTATTACCAGAAGATGGGCAAGTCTCCAGGGACCTGTGATTTTAAGGGAGTGGCTACCATAACTACGACTGACCCAAGTAAGACATTATTTATTCAGCAGTAAAGAGTTGAAAATAAATATGAAAAAGTGAATGCAACATTGGAACAACCTGGATAATTGATTTATATGAGCATTAATGGGCTAATGTTGTTGGCAGCGATAGGATTTCATCTAGTAGAAAAGCATTTATTCATCTAACTGAAAGACATTGGAGAGAATCTCACCACGAGTGACTCGTTGTCACAAATGTGGGGGAACTCCTTGTCGGAATGATCTACAGAGTTGGCTTTTTTGCAATGGCCGAGTCATAACACTTTAGAGAGTTTGGTTTTTGAAGAATCTTTTTTGAAAACATGAATGCTAGATAGGTATTTCTTGTTTTTCATAAAATGTGCGCAAGCAGTGACAGTTTTCTGTATGTATTGACTTCTTGTTTGCTGGCTTTACTTTGTATATATAGAATCACTGATATTGCTTTACTGGTGCAGGTCATGGTTCTTGTATATTTCCTGGAAGGTATGAATCAAAGGTTTTAAATGATTTTGGCCTGCTTCAGTGTCATTATTTCAAGAATATTTTTCTGAAGTTTGTTCCCTCTACTTGTATTTTGAGTGCAGTTCTGGAAGAAATGGAACCTTGACAAATGCCACATCTCTTGCCCCATCTTTCAATTCAACAAGTTCGGACAGCGCTTCACCACCTCTCCATTATACTGGTTCTTTCGCAATCTCTGTGATTATTGGCACTTTGCTGATGAGGGCGGTTTTCTTGTAAAACTGTGTGGTTGTATTATGTGTCAATATTGGATGACAACACACAGCATACCCAATTTTGGTTCTTCTGGATAGGAATTAAAGGGGTGGCAAGGTTTGATTGGGCATAGCCATGAAGTAGTTCTATGTTCTAACATGAGTCTGGTCGGTTGATTTTGTGAGGACCAGCCAAAAAGATTGCTTGGGAATATTGTTGTAACTATCTTAGTAGGGCAATATGGTTGTATTCTTTGAACTGAATTTCATTTGATTTAGATGATTAGGTTGCATAAAATTTTGATGAATTCCTTATTTTTCTCCTGTTGCCTGCACAAAAAATCCTTGTGCGTGCGGTCGACTATTCAGCAACATCATCATTTGAATTTCTTATGGCTGTCACATGACATGCTTCACAAATGAACCCAGTACAATCTGGAGAAGTGAATTGTTGACCAGCATGTCGCTTACAATATGGCCTGTTGCAATAATTACATTTTGGAAGCTGAAACCAGCATTCTGAGCACAATGTATCTGCACATGCAGCCTCCTCTACTTCTTCAGCAGCAACGCATCTACCACACTCTTCACACCTTGGAATGCAGAAGCTGCATCCCCTACAATCTCCAAGAGATCGGTCTTTCTTCTCCCTGCATGTTTCCCTTGAGCAGTCGAAAACCATTTTAATTTCATTGCACCTTGGACAGATATTCACATCAATTGTCCAGTCGGTTTCTCTGCTTCTTGAATTTATATAGCTATGATAGAGGATAGGATTTGGCTTTTGCTGTGCTGGAATCAGTTGAAGATAGGAGGAAAGCGCCTCAATGTGTTCCTTTTTCAAGTTGTAAATACCATTTATCTCCAGGCTCTTTAACTTGATTTGTTTTTGGGATAATGGCTTTACAGCTCTTATGATTCCCTCAGGAGTTAAGCCAGTGCATCCTGGTAGGTGGAGCTGAATCAAAAGGACAGGATTTAATAAAAAAGAGTAAAATATCAGTTTACCCATTGAAAGGTTATATATATATATATTCGCCTTAAAAACCACTAATATTTGTACTAGACATTTTTACTCAAGTGGATTTGGTTGAATTAATATTTGAATGATAAACTGACTGACTGATTAACCAGCTGCGACGCTTTTAAAAACATTAAAGCAACTTTAACCCTTAATGAATGTGGAAATTCCATGTTCCCCATCATTAAAGATGCAAGCCTCACCAAGCATATCTGATCTAGTTCCCCCTTCATTAAAGAACAAATGAATAAACAATAGTTTCTACAAGCTTACCTTAGTGATCAAATGATTTTTCTCCATGACCCTTTGAAGTCCATCATCTGTAATCTTTACACAGTTCCTGAGAACCAAACTTCTCAATCTACAATCCGCCTTAGAAGTAATTTTCATCAAAAATTCATCAGACAACCGTGAGCTCAGTGGACTGTCAATGATGATATCCAGCCATGGCAATACATCCTTGTTCACTGCATCTCTAAATGACAAGCAAACTTCACTCATGTTAAGAAGTTCGAACACAGAAGGATAAGCCAAGACAAGGAATAAAGCCTCGTGAGGTGGCCCTGACTCGGCTTGTTGGTTTGCGCGTTCCTTCGAGGAACTGGGACAGGAATCAAGAGAAGGCAAGCTCGATAGAATCGGCGTGGACTCAATTATGGCTTCATTCTTAGTGTGTTCCACAACATGTGACACCTCCATATCCTCTAGCTGCAATAATGGAAGTTAAGTCCCAAATGATGGTTAGAGCAAGATGATTTCGGGAATACCTTTCAACAATGACTGCCAAAAAAGATGAAGATTTAGCAGAGACGAAGTAATGAGAAAAAGATGTATAGATTTTAAGGGTGACCGTGGAGGTTGCATGTATTGAACATTAGCCACACTTCTACAAATTGCCAGTTGGTTCAAGGATAAGAGTCGCAATTTCTTACTCGCGAAGCAAATGAATCCAAGAAAACTTGTGTTGTCAATTTGTCATTGGTCCAGGCTCAAGCAATCACCATAAAAACTTCTAAAATATATATTGCGTAAAAGATATTAATATTCATGATGGAAATTAGGATCAACAGTGAAATTTTATCGATATTTCTAGGTAGACGCTTGTGCGAGTGAACCCACACATCCAGAGCTGTGGAGGTTTGCCAGTGAGAAGTCGTCTTCAAATTTGTGAAATCATGCATTCGAATTCAGTTGAAATCAAATTCACCCAAAAAAATAATAATAAAAATTAACGAGGGTATCCAGTAAAAGAAAAAATGAAGCTGTTCCTTTCCACATATGATGCCAAAATTAATTGGTAAGGTTAATATATGCTAATTCAACAAAAAAAAAAAAAAAAAATCCAAAACATGAGAATCCCTGACGAATATACTAAATTGGACACTTAATATTTGGATGCATAAGCTCACAGAGTGCTGCAAGTCTGCAGCGAATCAGAGGGTGAAAAAAGAATGGATTGTATTATGCTAGTAAGATAAGGAATATTATATAGCAGAGAAAATGGAAAATTTTGAGTATTATACTCTGTAAATTAAAAAGCAAAAAAGATGAAAATTTATGATACTAACAACAACATTGATGACTGTGGCACTCAAATTTGCCACCATCAGTGGTTTAGAGGCTCAACAGCAGTCTTGAATAGTAAGATGTAGACCTTATCAATAGAAAAATACAAGAAGCCCCCTATGGAATGAGTAACATATGAACCAAAGCTAGTTCCCACTATGCAGTGCCAAGCTGGACCATATGCAGAGTCGAATTCCTAGAAGAACCACAAAAACAATAGTTGGATTATTCATATTAAATGGGACCTCAGGGAGCAAAATCAATACAATCAAGCTGCAAATTTTTTTTTTTCAATTATCTCTTTGCAATAACTGAACAAGACTATGGAGAACTGGCAGAAATTTGTCTGCTTTTGCCCCTGTAATCAACGTATCAGCAATAATGCTGCATCAGCTGAAGGATAACAAAAACAATAGTTGGATTATTCATATTGAATGGGACCTCAGGCAGCAAAATCAATGCAATCAAGCTGAAAAAAAAATCCGATTATCTCTTTGCAACAACTGCACAAGCATATGGAGAACTGGCAGAAATTTGTCCGCTTTTGCCTCTTCAATTGACATATCAGCAATAATGCTGCATCAGTATGCAACAAAATACTAAGGTTAAATTACAATGTACCCTCCTAATGTATTGAGTCTAAATTGTCATCTTGTGGTCTGCAAATTTCACTTTTCTCTCAATATGGTGTCTTTAGAACTGATCATCCAACTGAACATACACATATGCTGTCAAATTTCATTTTTAGTCCATTTTTGTTAAAATGAGCTATCAGTTCAACACAATACTAATATGATATCGTTGGGCTAGTAGCTTAATAGTTGAGTGCCTATCTCACAATGTAGGAGGTCAAGGCTTCAAATTCTAACAGCATCCATTCCGTTTACATATTTCCAATGTACCTAAAAAACTAACACCAATATGATATAGTAAATTAGATATTTGGCTAAATTCAGGATGATGTTTGTTCCACATTTTCCTTGTTTGGATCTTTTTTTCTCATACTATCACAAGCTATCAATGACGTGATTAATAAAATAAAACTATGGTCTGAGAAGGAAAAAAGATAAGATTTCTGTGTTTAGTGAACTATCAGGAGAGTCACAGAAGCTCACACCAGAAACACTGATAATTTTCCAGAGATGATAGATCTTTTTATTTTTCTTCTCATTTTTCCACTTCTCAGCAATCGTTCCTTACCCTATTTCTATTTTGCTGCTCCTATTCTCTCTGTTCCAGCTATGAGAAAGAAAAATTGAAAGGTAATTTAAATGTATGAGAAATAGTCGTCTACAACTAAAATATTGCAATGGCAGGCAAAAAAAAAAAAAAATGAGGGGACCGAGAGCAAAGTTTTCCAGAGCAAAGGCAAGTGACCCAACTCCAGTTATCTACCAGATAAAATTAGCTTGCTAGCTGAGCTAAAGGCCAATGCCAACAGCAAAATAGACCTCATGCTTGCCAAGTTGATAGTTAATCTTACTGAAGAGTGACAAACTAGGATCAAAAGATGAACTAATTATATTTCCACCCTCAAGTAGAATTAGAGACATAATTCCAACCTAAATTGATGCAACTATTCTTGTCAGTATTTAGTTCAATAATATTGAAATTGTATCTAGGCCGATGCGATTAAAATTGCAAATTAAATCTCCAGTGAGAGTCAAATCAAGAACAACAACAACAATATATTAATCAATACAAAAGCATAAAACTATTACCAGAAGAAAAACAGTATCAACGATTTGATTCAACCTCATATATAAAACATTCTTATTTCAGACCAAGAAAGCTATAATCAATTAAGAAGGCCCATTTAATCTTGCACCATGAATAACGATCAAACCCAACAAAAAACACAAGAAACCCATAAATAATAAAAGTAAAGACAATAAACCCAAGATTTGTTAACCTTCTTAAGTGCAAGAGCAAGGCGTTTACTGTCGAGTTTTGCAGGCATGGAGTCAAGCTGTTCACGAGCACACCTAAAAGCACTAGTCTGCAAGGGAATCGGCATATCAGAAGCTCTAACACGAACATTAAGCCGATCATATTGTTCTTGCTGTTTTTGAGCTTTCTTCTTCTCTATCAAACTGCTCAAGAACCGGCTCCTCCTCTCCAGCTCCAACTCTGCTCCCTCCATTACACCCAATATTCTTTTACCCTTACCTTCTAATGGCTCAAACAACTCAAAGGTTCAATTTTTGTCGATAAAATAGCTTGAAAGTTACTGTGGTTAATGGAAATGGATACAAGAGAAAATGTTGAAAGAAGGGAAAGAGAAAGAAAGAAGCAGACACAAAATAAAAAAGAAAAAGATAAGTGTAATAAAAGAGAGGGAAGAGACTGGAAAAAAGGATGAAATGAAATGGATATGAGTTTTTTTTGTTCCCTTCCTCTTTAGAGCTTTTGTGCTACTCATGGGAGTATCAACAGCTAAGAAGTCGTTGTTGGGTTAGGCGTAGACGGGACAATCAAATACAATATAATATTTGGAAATACTTTGATTAGCGGGAACTGAACCCTTTGCAGCCGAACATGACAAACCCAAAATATGCACATGTGCCTTTGATTAGGAGAGGGAGATGGTGCTGACCGTTTTAGTGATATCATGTTTTCTAGGTCACATTGAGTGGATTGATTTGTTGGTTAATTAATCATAAGATTAACCAAAATTGGCAAGAAAGTTTATTTATTTTACATAGGCTAGAAGATCATTTCTCAGAGCATAAAAAGAAATTGTTCATGATGAGAACAGACTAAATTGGTCCGTCCAAAAATTGATAAAATTGACAATATTTATGAGTATTAGAAGTATTTAGATAATTCTCAAATAATATGATTGATTTTAATGAGTTGTTTAGAATATTGTCTTGAACACTTGGTATATAATTGATCTTTTATTTTTTCTTTAAATAAATAATTCATTCATTTATTTTTTGTTAAAAATTGATTTTTATAATTGAATATAAACTAAATTATTTATAATTTATTATAAGTAAATTTTAAGATTTATTACTGATTTTTATACATACACATTCTTATATCGTATCATATTTTACGGTTGCACTAATCATATCTTAATTTTCTACATGGAAAAATTTAAATGCTTTTGGCATATTCAGGACATATTAATTATAAATGATGCTTGAGTGCCAAAAAGAAAATTGACATGATTATTTGGCCTCATCATTTATAGTAAAAAGAAAAAAGGCAACGCATTTGAGCGAATTAGGGCCAGAGCCAGAAGTTGACATTGGCAGTTGCCCAAGTCATAATAATAAGTTTCAGAGTTTTGAAACTCTTTTAATTTTACAGCCCAATGGCCTGTGACCTTCTACAATGGGGCGAAAGGCCTAATGACTGCTCTTTGTAAGAGGGCCTACTAATTTTAACGCAAACAACGGCAATTGCGGAGAATATAAATAAATAAACACTGATGCTGGGACTGGTTTTCATGTTCCCTCCTCCCTAAGAAGGAATCTCATTTCTTGTATAGGACACCACTTGCATTCAGGAGTTAGGAATCGGGATTGTTCAATTGCTTTCACTGTGTTGGTACAAGTACAAATTTTATTTTTTTTTTTTTGGTATTTGATTTTGCCCATTCCCATTCCCCAATCAATTTCATTTTGTCCAATGAGATTCCGAATTATACCCCCAGATATTTTCATTGACCAATGTATGTAACGCAGATATTTTCTTTTCAAAAAAAATAATATAATAATAATAATAAAAACAACCAATTTATGCAAATATAGGTTTTTCAGTTTTTGTTTAAACTCAGCGTTTAACAAGAAACGGTGCGGTTCGCATCTCACCTTGGCTCCCGTTGTCTTCTTCGCACTAACAGTTAAGCTCAGTACTGTTTCTCTTGTTAAAATGCATTCGATGCAAAGCTCATCGCTTCGACGATCACACTTTTCCTCTTTGACCACCAATTCTCTTCCATTTCTCAAAAATACCCCTACTTCTCTTCCACTACCATCACCTCATCCTGACTTACGGTTAAGGGCAGTTTTGTCCAAAGAAGACATTCCCCCAAATGCCCTTCGCCGGAAGGCCGACCAACAGTGGAGAGGAGGGTTCAGCCTAGGGGTAGACTTGGGATTGTGTCGCACTGGCCTCGCCCTTAGTAAAGGTTTCTCCTTTCGTCCTCTGACGGTAATAACCATCCCCTAATTTTTTTTCTTGTATCATATTCTTAATTCAACTTAGTTGAATTTTGATTTTTAATTCTTATTAGGTTTTGGAATTGCGAGGACAAAAGCTCGAGCTTCGGATTCTTCAAATTGCAGAAGATCAGGTTCCAATTTCTTGATTTATACTATTATTTAATTAATTTTTGACGAGTAATAATTGACAGAGAAAATTTTAGGAAGTGGATGAGTTTATAATTGGGCTTCCAAAATCTTGGGATGGAAAAGAGACGCCTCAATCCAACAAGGTTCGTAGCGTTGCTGGACGACTTGCCGTTAGAGCAGCTCAAAGGTGAAAACTTGACTAATTATAATAACAATTGTCATCTTATTATTAAGAATTCTGGAGAATTATATTAATTATTTCGTCTGTTTCAGGGGCAGGAGAGTGTATCTTCAGGATGAACACGGGACATCGATGGAAGCCGCGTACAGTATGATTAACATGTAATTTCTAGCATTACTTTTTGGATTGAATGATTATTACTGGTCATAAGTTATTGTGTTCGTTAACTAGGACTGTGACTGAATCTTTTGATGGCATTTGGACATTCTTGTTAGGTGTGCTTTGTTGGTATCACCATAGAATAGCTTTAATCTTCTCTATCATTTTATAATCTTTAAGACCTTAGCGTTGTATGATGTTTAATGTGTTTAGATTTCAAAGTATTGGGAAAACAAAACTGTTTAAATAGGAGAGTTTATGTTATAGGTAATTTGATTTTGGAGATTGACGTTCTAGATAATGGAATGGGGATTTGGAACTTTATTCTTGATTAGGAATACTGGCAAGCTCTATGTTTCTTGGTTTAAATTTCTATTAAGAGGGTTGTTTTTCTTTAACCTGGTGAAATAAATGTTGACAGAGGTAGTTGCTTTATCATTAGAAAATGTCGACTTAGAGAATGCACAAAAACTTTTGACTTGGTAATATAGTTGCATGTAGGCAAACAATGCTATTGGAAATCCTTGTGGATAGAATCTGTATATGTTGATGGATAACTTTGATTGAACTCTTTTAGGGGCCTCAGCAAGGGTACTCGGGAAAAGAGCATTGATGCCTATTCAGCTGTGGTATGCAAGGAAATTTCATGTCTTATGAGAAGGAGATTTGCTTCATGCAAAATATTGTCCTCTCTAGCTGCCATTTATCTTTTATTATGTTGTTTACCAGCATTTTCTGGTTGCAGATGATATTAGAGAGATACTTTTCCATGTCAGGGGAGGGAACTGAACTTGTAGTGCCGAAGCAATTGGATCTACAGGATAAACTTCGAAAAGGTCCTCCCAAGGACCTTGATTTTTATTCAGAGTAATTCAGAATTCTTGTCTGATATTATCAGCATGTTTGGCTGGTCGTAATCGAATGATTATTTTGCTTGGGAAATGTTGGAAGAAGAAAAGAACTACAGTACAAAGGAGCAGGAGTATGAAATCCACTAGGTTCATGCAGCAGCATGGTTGAAATTCCTTCAGGAGGATCTAGCCATAGGTCATTCCCAACAGGCATGGAGAAGGCAATGAATTTTGATTCATTTTGCCATTGGCTTTCATCGTGAAGGAAAATAATTTTCATAGCAGACGTTGAGGCCCTGGAAACCAAAAGTTCCTTTTAAGTTGGCATCGTCTAGTTGCAATTGTAATTCTATTTTGCACTTTTACTTGGACAATAAAAAATATAATTTTATAATGTGTAAACGTCCTTATATGCTTCATATTGCTATGAGGTCACTTTGCAATTTGTAATGATTGTATCCTAGTTTCTAGCTTTGCAATTTGTAATGAACGTATCTTAGTATCTATTTCTTTCTTTCCTTGCGTACATGTTATCGAAGCAGAAACAATGCAAGGAGTTCATAGTGTTCACGACAGGTTTTGTTCTGCAATCTTCATGTTATGTGCAGATGTTCTACAAAGTTTACCCGATTTTATTCAAGCATTGGCTGTGTATTGCTAGAGAGTTATGAAATAAAAGTCATGCACGCCCATTTGAGGGAGTTGCTTGCTACGCCTAAAGCAAATAGATGATTTTGTGTATTGTTGATGAATAGAACCTTCTATATGAACAGATTCTAGACATTTTCGATGCAAAAGAATTAGATCATAAGTATGATGTTGAATGATCAGAAGATGATTCCAAGCTGCTTGATAGAATTGTGCTGCCAATTTGAGTATAGAAGAAAAGAAAGTCTCTCCTTTTCCATTTCTTGTTTTTGACGTTTTGTAATGCTAATTTTGTTACTTTTTCTACCGAGTTTGGATCAATGTGGTTAAATGGGAAGAGTTGATTGTTGGAGTAACGTGATTGGACAAGTTTTATATGAATTGTTTTTTTAAAGAATATTTGAGATTTTTTTTAGTGTGAAATGATATATGCTTTTTTATTTATAAAGAAACATGAGTAAGCATTTATATATGATGTTATTTTATTTTGTTTAATTATAGTTTTATTTTTTAATTTTATTAATTTACCAATTAATTATATAATATAATAATTATGAATAATTAAAAAATTGTCTTATAATTTAAATATTTATACTTTATTAGTTATTAATTTAGATGTTTTTATTATTTCCATTAGGTACTCTTTAATATATATTGATTTTAGTTGTATTATCAATTTTCCAAAATGTCTCCTGATACATACATCTGTAATCTATAATATATAACGCGACCGCTATTTAAAACCCTTATCTGAACCACACGAATATTTATTAGTTAAATAAGCACAGCCATATCTCAAATCTCCCACTCTATCGGCTCATGCCTTCTTCAACTGTAGGTGCAACTGATGCCATTTCCAGGCTACGGTTCTTTTTCTCCACATTGCCATGCCATCCTAAAACAATCCCAAATGGAATTCATCATAAGAAAACATATTAAAACAAAGATATAAAACCCACAAAAGAAAACATACTCCTGGTATAAAATGTCTTTACCTATAGACAAGTCATATCCACGCCCTTTAAGCTCACGGTATTCTTGGCACAAGGCACAATACTCACAGAAGAAATGAACCAAACAATCTCCACAAGGGCTCTCTTTTAAGGCGTGCTGCTGCCTCATTTTTGCACGGTAGAAGCATGAGTAGCAACAAGCACAACCAGTCACGCATGCAATTAGAGTGTAAAGTGCTCCATTCACACCACAAGCTGCACCCATCAACACGTCCTAATTATTACACGATCTCACAAAACATAATATGTATTTTTCTTTTTTTGTGGAATCATGAAAAAAAAATCCCATTTCAAAGAATTAAGTGCTAATTATAAGTTCAGTTTGTTTCTTGTATGGAATTGGAATGAAGTGGCCCTGTAAAGTGAATGACTCATTAAGTTTGAATTAAACTTAATTGCTAAAAAGAAAAAAAGTTCATCATCTTTGAATAGATGTATAATTATACAAAGCTTTGATCCTTTGGCTTTGTAATAATAATTAAGGAAGTATCATAAGATAATCACTCAGCTAGCTAAACAATGGCAGATTAATTAATTAATGATAAGTACTTACCAGATGAGCCTTTATCTACAATCTCTGCAATTCGTCCAAAAGTGACGCACGGGCACCAAAATGTCACACAGCCTGTCAAACCAAAGCAACAACACAATAATAATAATATAATGGAAAAAAAACAAACGTGAAAATGGAGGAGCTTCCTCCACGCGTATCGCGTGTGAAGAACGCGCAGCCACCAAAGAAGCAACTAACTTACAGTTTCGCCAATCGGAGAAACAGTCGCACAGGCCAGTAGACCAAGGATCCCTGGTCTTGGATTGAAGAGGGAGAGAAGATGCAGAATTGTCACTGCTGTAGTACTGGGTGGTAGAGGAGGTCACCGGAATCCCAGTTGTGGTAGTCTCCTGACTAAACAGCAGTGGTGGCAGGCCGGAGAATTTGTCATAAGAAGATGGGTGTGTTGTAGAGTACATGATTGGGGATATGGGTTCAAATGGAACAAGCAAAGAGAGTATCTGGTAAGCTTTTTGGTTATGTGAAGTAGAAGTGATGAGAGGATAAAAGAAAGAGATCGAGAGATAAAAGAAGAAAGGGTCAAGGGGAGACTTGCTTATCCAGTCCACTCAACAGAGTCTTAAGCGTGCAGGACGAAACTACCTCGATGTTTTCAAGTTCCCATCTTGAAAGATGATAGGCAAAGTATATTTTCAGTGAATTTCTAATGTCATTTAATTGTATGATTTGATTTAATTTAATGGTAAATAATAATTTTTATTTAAATTAATAATATTTAATTTTTTATTTTAATAATAAATAATAATTTTTTATTTAATCTAATAATATATTATTAATGATAGTATGATAGCAGATAGGCTTAAAACATTATTTAATATGTGAGTCATTTGATAATTATTTTTAAATATTTATAAGATTATTATGTCCATATTTGATTCTTTCAAATTTACGAGAAATTCTAGCATAAATGAAGTTTAATTAGAAAAGTCTTTATATAATTTTTTATTTTATTAAATATTTTTAAAATTTTTAATTTAATATCTAAGTGTATTGTTTCATTCAATCCATAAAATAACCTCTCCAAATTTACTTTTCTAAGTCCTTTATTGATTAAAGAGACTTCGTTTCTCTCTCTTTCTATAAGGATCACTCAATCCATAAATTAGAACTCATAGATAGGGTTCTGTTAGCAAGTTCATTGTGTATTTTCTGTTACATTTAATCACTCAATCTTTATTTCCTTTTATTTGTAGTTTAAGGTAATTATATAAAAATTAAAACATTAATTAAATACCTAAAAAATACCTATTAAAAAATTATTAAAAATACAAATCTATTAAAAATTATTACATAATTTTTATTATAAAAAATTATATATAACTAAATTACTCTTGTATTATTATATTCAAAATATCATTTCATATTTTTTTTGTAAGAGATAATAATAAAATTAAAAACATAATTAATACTTGTTAATTTTTTTTAAAACAACAGATAATTTATACTTGCTAATTTTTTAAAAGAAAACTTTTTATATTTAAAAACTTTAATATTCTCTGCTTTCAATATATAACTTTTTTTTTTTTGCATATCTATATAAATGTTGAAATCTTAAATATTATTCAAAATTTTTAATAAAAATATTTGTATATTTAGATATTAAATTTTCTGAGAGATATGTTGTGAAATAATTGAATTAAAAAATAATAAAGTTGTGTTTATTTATTATTATTATAATTAATTAATAAATTATATTAGTTAATTTATATTATAAAATTTAATGATGAAAAATATTCAAAGTTAATGAAACATAAGAATTAATTTGAAAATTTTAGACAAATTTAAATAATGTTATTAAAAAATATCTTCGTAACATGCAGATTAATGACTAAGATTTGCTTGATATATTATTCTTTTAGAACTATCAATGATCGTCATTCTATCTTTTTAATTTTTTAGAATTTTTATTTTTTATTATCTATTGATGGCAATAAAATTTAAATATGAAATATTATTTTTATATTTTTTTAAATTTTGTCATAAATATAAATTTTAATATTGAATAATATTAAATATTAACTAGTTAGCTTTAATTAATTTCATAAACTTCATTTTATGTCTAAATACAAATAATGTATTTCAAATTTTTAATTATAATAAAATCTCTATATTAATGATAATAATTTATTTTTAATTTAATTTATATATTTTTTAAATCATAATTCATATATAGGATTTTTTATTTTTAAGTATGAATAAAATTATCGATAGACTTTTGTTCATAATTCTAAACATTATTATTTTATTATGAACTCAGATAAAACATATTTTTAATTATAATGATTATCTATTGTATTTTATTAATAAATTATGTATACATCAATTATATTCTATTTTAATATTATTTCAATATGTATTAATAGATAAAAATATTAAATAAATATATGTATAAAAAATATCTTAAAATTATTAAAATAAATATTATTATCTGTACAACTCACGAATATACAGACTTGGACATATGAAAGAGAATTATCAATGAAGTTGAGCCAATCATATTTTACCCATTTAATCCTTCATCTCTGTTTTCTTGTTCAAGTTTTCTTTAGGCTTAATAATATTATATTGAGATATTTGTTTACATGAAGAAACAAGAAATATAATTTTATTTCAATATAAGTGTTTTAAAATTTCAATATGTTTATTTATTATATTTATATAATAAAAAAGCAAAATTTTTTAATTTTTTAAAGATAATTTTAAAATAAATTAAGATATTAAATATGAAAATAAAAAATTATTATTATTTTATTTTTAATATATCAAAAATGCGCTATGTCTATTTACAAATATATATATATAGAATTGCAAAATTGAGAAAGTTGTTATAGCATTTGCATACGCATACAATAATAGTCTTCGTCATTAATTATTATACCAAATGCCATTGGAACATAGAACTGGTCAAATTGAAACCACCAATCGACCATTAATTGATGAAGGAAAGAAAATTCTGAATTTATAAAAAAAAAAAAAAAGATATTGATACATTACAATATTAAAATAGTAAGGGCTTCAAACTCCAGAAAAAAGAAAACCAAAATGAATTTGATTGCTTAGCTAATATGTTGAGCACATAATTAAAGGACATAAACTAAGTAGATAGATAATACACCATTCTATCGGTTCATGACTCCTTCAAACACCGGTGCCCTTGGAGCTGCCATTGTCACTCCACGATTTTGTCTTTCCATATTTTCATGCCATCCTATCCATTTTAATTTCCATAAACTCCATCAATATAAATTAGCACACAAATACTCATTAGATATAATAATCAAAATTAGGTTACTTGTATGTGAAACAACTAATATATGGCTTATGCTTGGTGACTTGGATCAAAATTTTATCATTGTAATCAAATTAAACAGACAATTAATATTTTTTTATCTCTTAAATTCTCCAAAACTAATAATATAAATGATTTTATCTTTTTTTCTATTTCTTGGGGTAAATTTCACTTTGATTATTGTTCAAACTCTCAATTTTAAAAATGACTATCTATTAAATCAAATATTTACTGATATATGTAATCATACCAAGGAGATGAAATAGTGGGGTTGTAATGTATGATTTAGAGGGGCAGAGAGGGCACAGGTCTCGCAACAACAATGGACCAAACAATCATTACAAGGCCTCTCCTCTAACTTATATTGATGCCTTAATTTAGATCGATAGACGCAGGCGTATTTGCATGCACACCCTGTGAAACGACAAAGAAGCCCATAGATTGCTCCACTCACTCCACAAGCTGAAACAAATTACATACTAATTATCGTAACACTTCTTAATTACTAGTAATTAGTTGGAGCAAACCAAAATATTAATAATCATATCAAGTTAAATTAATTACATGCTGCTCTTTTGTCTACAATTTCAGTAATCCGTCCGAAAGTGATGCATGGGCGCCGACAAGTTATGCAGCCTGCAATAATATCAATATCAGCAATTAACTCGTGTTTAAAATTAAAAGATTTTAAATTTAAATTCTAATTTATACCAAAATTAATAATTAAAGAAGAGTATGAATTCTGGAGGCAACTTACAATTTTTGACGTCGGAGCAGCAGCCACAGGGGCCGGAGGACTAAGCTGATGATGCATCATGTCCATGGTGATGAGGGTGGGGATACTGAGGATTCCCATATTAGGTATGCTGGTGAGAAGGGTTAACAGGAACGCCGGTTGCCGGGGCGGGGTGAAATACAGGTGTTGGTGACGAAGTTGATGAGAACTTTTCTTGGTTTGTTGGATACATGGTGGATAATATCGGGACTGATCGAAAAATCAAAGCAGCAGAGATAGATACAACCAAAGTTATGAGGTAGCCCAGACTGAGAAATTGAAGAATATAATGTGGTAGACAGACATTACATGTGTACATATATAATTGGACTAAATCATGAGTAAGAAATGTTCAAATTTTGTTTTTTAATAGCAACTGTTGGTCTCAAAAAGCCGCCATGACTTCCCGTCCATCTTTCCTGCAGCAGTGCAATTCCCTCTTCCGGTATCATGCCCAACCATAATGTTACCCCCCTGAACCATGTTCAGCATACGGCAATTGATCTAAGTCGTATCAGGGAGGATGTAAATCTTAGTTATTTGGTGGATAATGAGTTGTTTCATAATGAACCCTCGGACCCTGGTATGGATGGTATAAACAACAGTGTTATAGGACAGCCACATGAGCATGGGGATAATGAATCTGATTCCAACAGGAGGTCTGAGTTCGTGGATGAAGTGGAGGTTGTAGATGATTCCTTACAGCATATTGCATAAGCCTTTGGCTTCTTTTTCCTATTGCTTATTCATGGATTTAGAGCACAAGACATGACTCAACGCCTGGGTTATAAAATTACGGATGATTTGGGTATGTATTTGGGCATGCCTTTGGTTCATAAACGTGTCACTAATAACACTTGCGCCACTATTTTGGATAAAGTCCAGCCAAAGATGACAAGGTGGGAAGCTTCCAATCTAACTTTTGCTAGTCGTTGCACACTTGCGTAATCCGTACTTGCCACGATTCCTTTCTATGTGATGCAAACGACAATATTGCCAGCAACAATTTGTAATAAGATTGAGCAAGCTTGTCGTGCTTTCATTTGGGGCTCATTTTTATCAAAGACTAGAATCAGTTTAGTGGACTGGGATTCACTTTGCCAACCGAAAAATAGCGGAGGGTTGGAGTTCAAACGATTGAGAGATATGAATTCTGCATTTTTTATGAAACTTGCATGGCAAATGATAACTCAGCCTGGTCAACTTTGGGTTAGAGTCCTTCAGGGCAAGTATGGGATGGAGGCGCATCAACGTCGTTTTAATATACCAAATAAGACTGGTTCGTCTTTATGGAGCGGTATTACAAAAGTCTGGGATTTGACTTTGAACAAAGTCCGGTAGGTAGTCGGGATGGTTCAACTATTCGCTTTTGGACAAATTGCTGGCTCGGGGAAGGAATTGTTTTATCACAATATGCTTTTGTAGTAATTCCTGCAGAGGAGATGGGCAAGGTGATTAGGTGTTATGTGAACAGAAATGGAGATTGGGAATGACCCAAATTCACCCATTTTCTCCCTAATAAGATTATCTTAAAAATTGCAGCTTCTTTGCCTCTTGAACAATGTATAGAGAGGGATGAGATTTTCTGGTCTCGAGCACCGTCAGGTTTGTTTTCTACTAAATCAGCGTATTCTTCGATTCTGGAGCATAGTTGGAATGAGATTGATAATAGATGAAGGGCTGTGTGGAGTTGGTACGGTCCACAACGAGTGCGCATGTTTTTGTGGCTTGTGTTTAAAGGGCAATTGTTGACTAATGAGGAAAGACACCGTCAGCATCTCACGGATAATTCTTCTTGTAATAGCTGTGGGTATGCTCAAGAGTTTTTGCGAGATTGTCCCCTTGCTCAAAATTTTTGGCAGTTGATTGTTCCTTATTCGATGAGGAAGTGCTTCTTTGTGATGAAGCTTAAGGATTGGATTTATGTCAATATCTGTAATAAACTCTAAATCTCTTTCAAATATGATTGGTGTTGTTGGTTTTCGATTTCATGTTGGAAGTTCTGGTTTGTTAGGAATCGGAGGTTTTTTAGCAAAATTATATGAGAAGAGGTGGTTTGTTTATGGAAGTCGAGTTACTAGTAAAAGATGTGTGTCCGTCGGTTGAGACTGGTATCTTGCAAAGGTATTAGGGTACGCCAAAAATTGAACAGCAAATCTCTTGGAGTTTGCCTTCGAGCAGGTTTATAAGTTGAACACGGATGAATCTTTCAAGAAGAATTTGGGTAGAGGTTATGCAAGTGGGGTAATAAGGAATGAACTGGGAGGCTGAATTGTTGGGTTCTCAATGAATATTGGTATTTGCACCAATATTGATGCTGAGTTATGGGGGTTGTATAAGGGACTTTTGCTATCTAGGCAGATAGGAATATCACATCTCTAGGTTGAGGTTGGTAGTGCCTCGGTGGTGCAAATGGTTAGCAAGAATGTGATGGTGTCGAATGCTCATTCATCAGTTGTTTTTACAATTTGAAGGCTGTTGAACCAGTTCACAGTAGCTTTGATTGGATATGTATACTGTGAGGCCAATTTTGTAGCAGATTGGCTTACAACTCTTGCCACTGATCTTCCCCTCGAGTTACATATATCTGATTCTCTATTACCTAAGTGCTATGCTGCATCATGATTTAGTGTGAGTGAGTCATAATGGGGTTGTTGTCCATGTTGTTTCTTAGAGGCTATGGCTCTCCTTATTGTACCAAAAAAAGAAAGCCCCCATGACTTCGTCTACACGATAAAGAGTTTTATTACCTGAATTTCTAAGACGCGGACCGCAGTAGTACAAAGGGGTGAGCAAAAACCCAACCGAGCTGAAAAAACCGACCGAACCGAGCTGATTCGGTTCAGTTTTGTTTGATTTTTTAATAAAATCGGTTTGTTTAATTATAATTTTAAAAAAATTCAGTTTTCAGTTTTAGGTTCGGTTTTTTAGATAGAAAACCAAAAAAACGAAAAAACCGAATTAACCGAAGTAATAAACAAATCAAACCAATTTGAATCGAACCAGATTTAAAATACATGTAATTTAATTAAAACAAACCGAACTGAACTGAATTTTTATAAGATCGGTTCGGTTCGGTTTATAGACACATAAATTTTGATTTAATCATTTCGGTTAATTTAGTTTTTAAAAAATTTTGGTTCAATTATAAATATAAAAAATTTAATTTATTAAAATTTTATAAAAAATCGAACTCAACTGATCGAATGCTTACCTCTAGTAATACATAAAACCCAAAAAAAAAAAAAAAAAAAGAACAAACGGCATGTATAATGAAGGTCAAATACTTACACTCTGTTTGGATGGGGGTTTGGATTGGTTTGAAAAATTATTTAGTGTTTGGTTGGAAGGGTTTGGGGTGGTTTGGATTGGTTTGAGGGGTTTTGGCAAACCAACCCAAACCCACCCAAACCAACAAATCCTTCCAAATTAAAACACCCCAAATTGGGGTGTTTCAACCGGTTTGGATTTTATGT